>QOCX01001949.1:0-14842 GCA_005959815.1 Sarcophaga bullata | reverse complement strand
ATTCTGGCTATGTTTTTCAATAAACTGCTATCAATGGTTGCTGGATAACTTCGGCTTTAAGCTCTTAAACTGTGGTGTTATTATTGCTATATCCCACAAATAATCTAAACGTGTCAAGTCGCAGGCTCTTGGTGGCCAATTTACTCCTGCTTTTACAGAAATAATTCGATTTTCTAACTTTTCTTTCAAAAGATTTACTGCTTCTCTTGCCGTGTAACTCTACGTCTAAATAATCAATATTGCCCAAAAAAAAGTTCCGGACCATCTCCCTATTTCGATTTCCATTGACTGTAACCGCATTTACATTTTCGCTTTCAAAAAAAAATAAAATTATGATCCAATGATTCCTCCGAACCATGAACAACACTAATCACTAAGTTTTTGTGGAAGTATTGATTGCTCTAAGATAACTCTTGGATTAGCTTCACTCCAAATGCTACAGTTCTTCTTTTCGATGCAGCCATTGTGCAAGAAATGGACTTCGTCGGTGAAGATATCTTTGTTAAAAAAGTTCTAATTTTCGATGGCTCAAAACACGAATTGCCGAGGTAATAAGTATTTCGCAAGCTTATAAGTCAGCTGGATTTTATAAGTCTTTAAATGGAGACCACGTGACAAAATGTTAAATAATATGGAGCTGCAAACTATAAGGAATAGATGTTTTTGGATCTTCTTCAGCACTTCTGTTCACAGTTGCCATATCCTCGGTTGAAATTCCACCATAAATTCTGTTTCTGTTATCATGAACGGATCCATGATGGTACCATTTGATGGAGAATTTTCCCTACCGAATACCGTTTTAAATTTCCTAATTACATCCTGAAAAAGTGTTTCACTTTCAAAAAATCCCATGTTATTAGAATCTGAAAATAAAAATTTTGAATTAAAATTACAAGTAGAAAAAAATGACGGTAAAATTAAAATGATACCTAAATTTTGGACTCTTTTTATGTTTTATTTTAGTCACTGTATATAAAAAATATATGTTTAATCTTTGTGTGTAAAATTCATTCAGGCTATATATGCATACATTTATAAAATCGCTAGATTTGTGATTGCTAAAAACCCTAATTTTGAGAAATTACCAAGGGTTTTTAAGAAGTACTTATAAGTTTTGTTTTCAGTGAATCTAATTTATCTACTATAATTATTATTATGCTATATATTAAATTTTTTTATATTGAAATTTTTGCGCAAATGAAACATAAAATATCCCACACTAATACGAATTTTTGAAGTCACTTTGACTACGGTAGTAGTAGTAGATAGTAATAGATATATGAAAAATATTTCTTCGGCGATTTCCTCTCAGCAGATTTGTGGAAAATTGCCTAAAAATCTCTTGTTCGGAAGAGAAAATTAATCCTGACTGAAGTGTTGTAATGACCAATTATGTGTGTATGTATGTAATACGAATTTTAAAAAGTATGCGCCACAATTGTAACTAATATTTCCTTTTATTTGACTAAGAGAACGATCCAACGAATCCTACCAGCAGGAGAGCGATTTTCCACGCAAAAAGCAGACATACCCCTCTCATTATCTGTGCTTGACATTACACTTATTGGTGACAGGTATAAAAGCCTTGTCAGTAAAAGGTTGTGTCTCGAAGCTGTTCCTTTCTGATCATTTGTATATTTAATTTGAACTTTCATTTGAAACTAATCCAGTGAATGATTTCTGAACAGAATGAAGAGTAATTGGTCCACTTATTCTGAGGAAACTACCGGCATACCCGACCCATATTGATGACAAATCCAAATTAGACAATTCAGGAAGGATTTCTGTAGAAAGTTCTTTTGAGTTCTTATACCATTTTATATTAAGAAATCTGATGGATCCTGGACTACCAACAGTAAAGGCAAGAACTCGTCTCACCGTCCCTAGAGGGCTCAAGCATAAATATACATGTTTATGATATATCCAACATACCGATCTCAGCATATCGCATTAGATAGACAATGAAAAACTTTCATCCCTATAAACCTCCTGAAGGTGCGGATTTATGGATGATCATAGACATTTCCGTGCCGGTGATAATTACAGTTTTCCGTCATGTTATCCATGTTCCGTTTAACTGGACGTTGTATAAGATTGTCTTTAATTCTAAGGGAGGTAAAGTATCTTGCATAAATACTAAAGATTTTAGCCCCATCAGCCTTCCTTATTATTACTTAAGACGCTTGAGAGAATCATCGACGTTGACATGCCTATACAAAGTGCAAATCTATCGAAACTGTACTAAACTTTTTAGTTGGTTACATAGAGGAATCCCTATATTACGAAGAATATATTTTAACTAGATATAGAGGGTGCCTTAAATAATGTTAAACCGGAGTCGGTTATTAACACCATGAGACCACTGGATATTGATCCTGCTGTCACCGCTTTTATGGAAAGACTACCGGTATAGGCGTATTGAATCTACTATAGATGACTCAAATGTTTACAAAGTGGTGCACAGAGAATTTTTAGTTACAAAAAAGTAAATTTTGCAATGAATTTTGAAAAATCTAATGATGGTGAAAAAAGTAATATTTTGTCTTAGAAAAAATCTATTGAAGTCACATAAATATCGTTAATCGAGAGCTGATAATTTTCATGATAATGATGCAACTCAATAGCTTATGTGTGAAAGATATTTCCAGCTATAACATTAATGTTTCTTTAATTGAAATATAGTACCTATTTACTAATATAAAAGAAAATAAATATTAAGATTGTTTATACTGCTTAGTAGGTTCAAAATGGCCTAAAAACTTCAACATTTGCAGTTTTCCATAGTAAAAGAGAAAGTAGTTCCATTTACCTCCATCTTCGTACAAGTATCAAATGAAATATAGAAATCTATTTTTTAAATATACCACCTTTATTACACGCACGAATAAGATTAATTTGATGCATACTTCATGTAAAATTCGCACCTAAGCAAAAAATAAGAGATGGTCAATACCCTATTTTGATGAAACTTTGCTTGCGTCTTTAATTTTTTCTGGACGTGATCAATTTTCATGAAATTCTATTTTTTTCTCTTACCTATTTCTATTTTTTGACAAAAAAAATTTGTGCACTGTGTGGTGGTTGGAATGACATTAGAAGGAAGTGTACTCTCACATTTGCTAGTTTGATCTCTTAAGTCCCCATTGTCTCAAAGTTTATGATAAAACATCAGAATGATATACACATTTTAATCGAAGAAAAAAACTCTATGCGATTTTTCGAAAGTCTTGAGCTTAGAACAGTCATGGCCTTTAAATTACACTTTAGCTAATAATTTGTTATTGTTTTTCTATTGTTTTGTATGAACGTAAATAAATAAGAAATGTTAAAACAATTTTCTTAACAGGCAAGAATGTGTCGTCAAGTTGTTTATTTGTTTCTGGCTGACAATGCAGTATAGGACTGTGTCACACATAACAACGTCCTTTTAAAATATCTTGTCGTTGATGTTGGAATTATCCAATTCAGCCCAAAATCAATTGGTAATTATCGACCTATAAGCCAAAATTATCACAAATGAAGTTTAAGCTATTTGAAATAGATAGGACTGTAAACATTTATTATACAATTCATTACTGAAATATATTATGTCTTATGGTATATATACATAACTGAGATATATATTAACTATATACTAACTGCCTTAGCTTCTCATATACAAAAATTCAAAAAAAAAATAAGATCTTACGGATGATTACAGCAACGCCTTGGTACATTAAAAAATCAAACGCAAGTAAAGATCTAGCGGTGTCAAAAGTATAGTCAGAATTTACAAAATACTTGGAAAGATACTTGAAGAAGCTCGAAAAACATCTAAAGCCCCTAACTCAAGAAATCATACGCTTCCGCGGTCATATTCGTTTAAAATAAGCAGCACTAATCTTCATATATAAATACGTACGCTTATAAATATAGTCTAATATAAACGAATACTTAATTTATTCCTGGTATTGACTGAGCTTAAATAAATTTTATCATTTACCAATGACGCCGACAGACCAAAATTAACACCAAACGGTAACTTTTCCGGTAAGCAATGGACTCTCTTGGATCGCATATAGATTGGTATTGTCCCAAAGTCAAAGACAAAGTTATTTGTAACCATTCATTCAGAAATGGACCATATTACGTTTGAGAATTTCGTATTCAGTACATAATATCCACACAAGAAGCAGTAAGTATTTGTGTTGCAGATTAATGGAAAGCGCTCCTAATATCAGGACAAATGAATGAAATGATATGTAAATTTCGTTTACTTAGGTGTTGCATCGTGGCATTGGCGTTCTGTAGCTTGAATGCATTGTATTTGATTTTCTTCTACCAAGAATATTCTGCAGCAGAGCATGGCTCGAAACTGCCCACGAGAAACTAGTGATTGCTGCCTATATCAATACCTCTCCAGTTTTATATTTTTGGAAATTAATTTTTGCCACCAATGCATAGGTTATCACTACGGATTGTGCCGAAACCATGGAGTTAACAGCTTTAAGGTTGTTATTCCTTACCTCAGCGCTGGAACTGGCTGCAGAATTTAAGACTCCTGTTGTTTATTTAGCACAGTGAGTGTTCTACTTGATCGTATAGTTTTTGTTTGCTGCCTGACTCAGCGGAGGCATAGCATTGTAAGGACGTAATTTTTCGGAACTTAGATCTAAAGAGTGCAGTTATTGTACATTTAGATATATTATGTCTTTTCTCGAGGATTTACATAGCAGCCTCTATTTAATTGCCTCATTAAGGTTCCTTTTGTGCACTTGATTTAGTCTAGACATTTCAGAAAGTGTGATCAAATTCTAGACACCAATCACAATTCGTTCATTAGAAACAAAGAAGGGTTGCTTCATTTACTTCAGTTACTTCATTTATTGCTGCTTTATTCTTTTTAGGATGAGGGATCTCGCTGATACTAATCTTTTAGATTTAAAACTTGGTTCAGTGTTCACCTTCTGCCGTTTCTTTAGAGGCTTATAGGCATTTGAGGATCGAGGTATCTCCTCTTTCTTTATCCAGTTTTAGGACCGACTGGATATATAAATATGACTACACGATAATAATTTAGATTAGTAAGTAAAAAAGGTTATTTAACATGATTTTGTATAATTTTCACAGTTAATTGACAACACACAAATTAAAGCATTGCTTGTTCTAAATTGGCATTCCCATCAAAATTTAGGTTCATTATGACTGAAAATATAAAATAGCACAATTGCAGTTTAAACTAATATGTACATACTTTAAAATTTCAAATTAATAGATCTCTGTATCTATAATGTATTTGTATTAAATGCCGTAGTCTAATAGGTAGTGTGTTGGTTTATTCGGCGTAAGGCCATGGTTCAAACCCCAGATCAGACATCAAGACAAAAATATGAAAAAAAAATTCTTCGGTGACTTCTTCTCAGCAGATTTCTGGCAAAAACTCTGAGATAAAATAAAATTGCCATGTAAAGTTTCTCAAAAAATCTGTCGTTCGAAGTCGATTTTATACTGTAGGTCCCGCCATTTTTGTATAAAATTAACACACTCAACATAAGTGATGTGAGAAACTAGGTCCATAATCCTGACTGAATGGTGGTAATGATCAATTATGTATGTATACATTTGTATGTATGTATAAAAGTACCTCTATACTTTGAGTTTGCGATGTTGTGAATTATGTATGTATATGTGGCACCCTGCTACAATCAAATGCCAAATACGGAGTACTGGTAATATGCGGTATACAAAAACAAATTAACCACATGAACTTGCATGAAATATATAATTTTCTTGATCTCTTTTCCTATCGGCAGCGATGCACTCAACATTGTAAATTTTCGTATAACCTTTTTTATAGTTTTGATCTAATGAAATAAATTTAAACAATTAAATTTAATCAAATTCTTTTAATTCTATAATTGTGTAACATAAAAATTACCCAATATATAATACATTGTATAAAATTATTCAAGCTAATAATCTAAATGGAAATGTTGTTTGGCCCCCAAATAGAAATGGTTGAATTGGAAATGTGCTTATTTTCGCAAAGTAATGCAAAAATCTGAATATATTATGTAGAAAAATAAACAGGTTGTGAAACAGAGCGAAGTACATTCTTGTCAGAATGAAGTATTATGTCAGAAATGAAGCATCTTTTGCGAAACAGAAAGCTAGAATACTATAACGAAAAGTAACGCAAATTTAATCCGTTAAACGCACTTCAATTCAATGTTGCAAACCATTGGTATTTTAAACAATATACATAGATTGCTGTATGCCCCATTTTACTGATTTTATGAGGTATATTTTCCGTCCTAACGTCTTATTAGTTCGCCAGGCATAAGTTATGCTTGGCTTTACAAAGCAGTTATTATCTAAATTAAACTACATATTTTCAAAAGAACAAATTTCAACAAGTTTTAAAACATCGCTTTTGATTCCTCTTTTAAAAAAAGCTGATCCAAATTGTGCTTTTAATTACCGCGACTTATCACTGATTGATCGTATAACTAATTGGATTGATAAATTTAACATGAACTAAATGAACACCGATCGGAGCTTAGAAAACAATATTCTAAAGTGGACAATGTTTTTCAACTTGTGAATATAGATCACCTAAGCAATGTGAACAACAAGAACATCTATCATAGGCATAACAAAGTTTGAGAATTTACAAAAATAATAACCTCAAAAATAATTGATTATAATAAATATGATTAAAAATAAAAATTATAATTATATTAATATATATGATTAATTAACTATATTTGTATATTCATTAAAAGTTTAATTACTGCGGTCTTGAATTGCTTAGCATTGTTTAATAACTGTATGTTTTTCATCCCAGAGACGAATTGTCTTAGCGTAGAAGTGTCTCTCAGATATTTGTTTACGGTATCGGTTTATTTTAAGCCTCTATTATTTATTTTATTTTATTTATTTATTTATTTTATCAACACAATACAACAAGAACATAAGATTTGATTATAGTATTGATTAGTAATTGTATTGATTAGTAATTCTTATTAACACTAACTTTGAATTAATTTATTTGAACTAACTTAACAAATTTGATAAAAAAACTCAATTTAAAAGGAAAAGATGTATGAATGTAACAATTAAAGAAATTAAAGGAAAATTAAACAAAAAATATACGTAATAATCACAATAATATTAAAAAAGAATAATTATGTAAATTGCTTAAAAATGGCAGTTTTGATCATTGGTGTTTGAGGAATAAGTTGGCTCCTGAGACGAATGGAGTGTATGAAAAAGTGTTGTTGAGAGATGGTCTTGTTATATTTTATAGAGTTTATCCTGTTTGCCCTATTCGATCTAGAAAATATTAATCTCTCGTATAGATAATGTGGCCGGTAATTCATTGCAAAGGTTTTCCGCAGTTCGTTTTAATATGATCCGACCAATATAGTTTCCTATTCACCAAGATTTTTAGCTTTTCTAACAAATCTTATATTTGGTGTATTAATTTGTATTGGTGGTAGAGATGTGGTCAAATTTTCCGGTGCTCCTGTCAGTAACGCCATTAATTTCTTGGGGTATATACTTACACCATTTGCAGACACCCATAAATAAATTTGATCCAAATCCTGGTCTATTTAACGAATGTAGTTAGGGGCATCAGTAGCGCTACAACTAATGTAGTTGCACGTCATCAGCGTACATGTGTACCTGACAATGTTTTATTTGGAACGGTATGTCATTAACATAAATCGAGTGCAACAATCGGCCAAGTATAGAGCCCTGCGTGTTAATGAATTATGGCTTACGCTTTAACTTTTGTCGCTTAGATACGAGGAGATTAGTTTTAATGCAGTTGAACATATATTTCAGTGTTAAAAGAATATATTTCAGTGTTAAAAGAAAGGACATAGTGTTCGTTCGTGTGTCTTTACAAGTTTGAAATTGATTGCCTTAGAATATTGGTTTGGATTTCCTAATTTTCGTATTAACGGCAGCCCTTGCGGCTTTAAAAATCTAGTAATGTTCCGAAGTCCTAAAATGTTTACACCACGTTTTTCGCATATTCACGGTTTCGAATGTCAGTCGGATCTTTAATCTCAGAAGAGAACTATGGTCTATCAATCCCAACCTGTGCTATAGAGATTAACTTGCCTATTATTAGAGCTTTCGATTTTTTTCGGATTGAGGAAATGACCATTAATCGATGCCCATTGAAACACATTATCCAGATCACAATTTATTTTGCCTATACAATTTGTAATTTCAGACGGCAAGCAAGTAATGTATAGCCGAGAATCATCTGCGTACATTACAGAGCTTCAACTTAGATGGTAGATTATTAGAATAATTTGAATATAAAAATGGAACAATTATCGAGCCCTGTGGCACACCTCTAGATAATAAACAATTCTTACCATCATGGTAAGCAAATGGACTTCTATCCCGTAAATACGACGAGATTAGCTTAACAGCAGTATTCTAAGAATGGCGCATGCGTTTTAGCTTTTGGTGCAGAATAGTATGATCAACGGTGTCACATGAATTAGAATGATCAAGTAATCGCGACTCCTCTGAAACAATCACAAATCAATGAGCGCAGAAATACAGCTGTGATTAGATCTAAAACCAGACTGCCCCTCAAAAAGAACGTCATTGCCATATAAATATTGGTTCATCTCCTTATAAATTAATTTCTCAAAAATTGTCCCAATTGTGTATAAAACGAGATGTTATTATTGCCTAATAATCCAAACAACTATATACCTTACCTGGAAAATAGATCTCTATTTAGATACCTTGAAGTTTGTTCTTTTTTTGTTTGTTCTTTTATTAATAAAGTCTCATTCATGCCTAAATACAAACATTCTATCTGAAAAGGTGATATCAAAAACATATTGTTACGAAAATGGAAATGGTGTAACATCGTTTAACATTAAAATGTTAAACAAAAGCCACAAAAACAAAAACATCGGACTTGTTTGCCTGGTTGACGAATAAACAAAAATAAAACAACAACATCAATATAACGAAATAGGGATAAACAAGTAAACAGCAAACAACAACAATACTGTAGGGACGAACGTAAACAAGATACAAAAATATCAAACATGAAAACATAAATAAATGTAAACAACATGTTTACATTCATAGAATTCTCGAGAAGGCGAAGACCGGAACCTTCGCCTACGAAAACATTCATCAGACTGTTTACGTCGCTATATAAAAGTCAAGGCAAAGCATGCGGAGTCGGAGTAGAAGTTCAGTCAGTCTTGTGTGAAGACGCGTTGCGTGTGGAGTAAACCAATCGTGGTTGGAAGATCTCCGTTACAAAGATCTACAGAACAATTGTGTGATAATTGTTATTGTTTATCGCAAAGGGCAACAAGGGAATAACAAATAAAGCAATTATTGTTGTTAGAATCAGTCGTGAACAGTGGCACACAAAATTGTGCAGTAAATAAAGGATTAAATTTAAAATTAAACACAAATTTATTCTTATTTTTATTTGCAATCTACGAGCTCATATTTCAAACGTTTTTAAAAGGTAAAAACGTAATAATATATTGGGCGGATCGATGGCATACCATATGCGACCGTATTAATTCTGTCCCTAAAGTCCTAAAGCCAATCCTCATTGCAATTATTGAAAACTTATTCTAAAACCTTTGGAAAAAACTTATATCTCCTGCAAGAATTTCACAATTAACTACTTTTATACTTAATTAAATTGTGATATGACCCCCTTTAATTCGTAGCATTTTCATCACCCTCTATTAATAAGAGCAAGAAGAGGATTTCTAGATCTTAATTGAAGAGCATTTAGAAGTTTTACAGATGGAATTTTTACACTGTGTAACCTGGATGTCTCAGAAATTTTTTTCCATGCATATTGGAACATGACCTATGTTAAATGAATTCAGACTCAATTATTTTAGAAACGTTAATTTAGATATAAATAAAGTTTTAAATATAGTAAATGGCATTGATTTTAATTACAATTTACTTCATTAATATATATCAGGTTTATCTAAAGTACAGAATTAATTACTTCTTAACGAATTCGCTTGTAATTGTAATTTTTTATAAAAATCTTTGTTAATACAAAGACATTTTGCTAATCTGTCTAGAAGTAAGGCCAATTTTAGATAATTTAATATACATAAATACTATATTGTATTGTTTTTGCAAATTTTGATTTCATGTTGTATACTTTCTTAAATAATTATTTATAATGTAGAAAAAAACACCTGTTGCTACTATGAGCCCTCATTTAAAAAATGAATGTATCAGGTAATGAATAACATACGTTCCACTATACATTATTGCGTTTTTTTTCTTTGGTATTTTACAGTATAATTTACATCAATTACAATACTTGACGTCGTTTACAAATAAATTTATGAATGTGCGCTTGACATTAACGGAAATAATGAATGTCAGTTAGTAGTACAAGTACAAACTGAGGCAAAATTTTGCTACATATGCTGACCCCTTAATAAAAAAAAACATTTTAAAGAGCCGATCGCAATTGCGATTGTATTACAATTGCAAAACAAAATAAGTTTTTGGAAAAAATGTAAATACCATTGCCAATGGAATGGTCGAATACAGTATACCCTAGCTTAGACTTCCGTTATACGTTTATAGAATATTATTAAGTGAAAATTCAAAAGTGTTAGTTTTTACTGCAATTGCTGTTTCATAATATTAAGTTTTTGCATTGCAAATAGTGTAGCATACTTAAACCATGACGTCGATAACCTAATGTGTATGTAATAAAGTAACACAGTGAGCACTCATCGAGGCACTTTCAATTTAGTTTACGGTGAATGGTAAGCAGCTGTTGCACTACTGACCTATACTCTACACGTACAGATGTGTAGAAGAAATCCTTCGCACTTTATCAGCCAACAACTCAGAATAGCAGAAATACAAAACAAAAGCGAAGCAAAAAAAAAACGAATTATAACAAATTTCGATTCATCTGTTAAAATGGCTTAAAAATAAAATGAAAATAAGTTCTCTTTTTATTTTCAGCTATTTAAGTATAAAATTTACGCAAAAACTTATATAAAACTCTTTTTTTTAATTGTTTAATTTTTGCAACAAATTTCCCCATATAAAGTAAAAAAAATTTGCCAAATTAATATATAAGTCACTGACTTCATAACTATCTTCAGGTCAGAGCGAGGTTTGATGAATTTTCTATATGGATATCATATCCCAGCTCAAAACTGGTGAAGTAGAACAAGTCATCATGGCTCTCAAATTTTTTAAAATTCAGAAATTTCAATTTTCTCAAAATTATTGCTTTCGGCAACTCTTCACCGCTGATTCAGAACTGATATGACAACATCAACAACGAACATCATTCCTTACCCTACACCCATTATCCTGTTCTGCTATTATTTTAAGACCTGCTATAGTTGACCAATAACCAGATTAATTGATTTGTGAAACTGCAACAAAGCAAACAAAATATTTAGAATCTTCGGCGGAGGATTTGTGCCCAGTGTTAATTAAGGGAACGAAAATGGAATGAATACCTATATATGTACATATATCTAAATGTATATACATTTATACAGTGGCGACAATTTGAATAGTAAATTGACGTATTTTCCAATAAACAATCAAGATCCATCAAAAATTCTAAAAACTTTTAAGCTGAAAGTCCATTTGAAAAAAAGTATATATGAAAAATATAACGCGACGGTTGTACTCTTTAAATAATAACTAGGGTAATTTTTGTTTGATTTTATCAATCATCATTTATTTTATATATTTAATCAAAGTTTTCTACTATGAATAGACAAACTTTAATAAATATGAAAAAATAGCATTTACCATGTTTAACTTATCAAACCTCATAGAATATTAAGTTGAATATTATATATATGTCTGCCGTTTTTAAGGTCATTCCTCCCCTTTCTAAAAAAGCTTAAATTTGAGGCATTTGTTAAAATATGTTTGTGTAATCAATGAATTTGTATGTCCAAAAAAACAGTTTTTGTCAAATAAAGCAAGTTTGGAGAGTTCAAGAAATTTAAAAAAAATATTTTTGAGTTCTACTCAACAAAACTCACAACCTACACTATCTCATTAACGTGGTGAATTGCATTTTTTTTATTTTATCGCATAGTGTTATTTATAATTATTTTTTGTGAGTTTTTAAAAGACAATTTAAACAGCATAATAATTATTTTTAATGTTTATACAAAAGTTTAACAAAAACTACAAATTCATATAAATTTAGTATTAGTTTTAATACTTTGTTGGGAACCCCTTAGCAGCTGTTAATAGATAATATTCGCAGAATAGTTGATATTAAAGTGCAACGTTTTTTTTTTTTGAAATTGAGTGCTATGCGTTCTGAATTCTCTTCCCACAGCTGGTCTAGACTTGAAGTATTTGCCTGATTTATTTGGTTATCTATATCGTGTCACATGATTTCCTTGGGCGATTGGACCGGGCATGATACTATATAATTTTTTGTTTTTTCCTCGAAAAATATTTTATGTATGTTTTGGATCATTGTCCTATTCAAGTTTGCATTTTAGAAGCATTTCTTCTTCTGCAAAATGTAGCATTGTGCTTAATAAAATTTCTTTGTACAATTGGTCAAATGGTAACAAGAGATTACTATCGGAACAATTAAATTAAACTCAAATTTATCTGTAAAAAGTAAATTATTCCAAAAATTATATGGTGTTGTAAATGCTCTCTGGCAAAAATAAGGCGAGCCTTTCTATATTCTATTTTTGTTTTTTCTGAAATATGCCTTGCAAACGCTTAAACAGATTATTATATTTTCACCTCATATATTTTTAACTGTATTAGTGGATAATGTTACTACTTTCGAGACATTAGAACAATCGCCGTATCAGTGCTATTTAAAAATCATTATATTAAAAATTTTGTGTATTTCTCAAATTCAAAATTAATATAAACAACAGGGGATTAATATAACTGTTAATAGAATTTTAATTTAAGGGTAAATAAACAAATTTTTGCCAAATTGTTAGTATTTTTGGCACTGTATTTATATATAATATCAGTATGTACAAAAATTTGGGAAAAAGATACAATTATCGACAAAAGGAACTTTGCGTAATATACTCCAATTATATCATTTTATCTATTTTGTCAAAATGAAATAATAAATTTATGTACATAAGAATATAAAATTTATACTTTTTCTTTATATTTTGGCGATATTTTAGATTTAAATAATTTAAAAAAACTACCAAGTATTAAAGAGAGTCACTGTAAGTACATATGTATGTGCCTTAAGATAAATAAAATGCTATAACATACTGCAAATTTAAACGGATAAATACTTTTCCCGCTAAGTTATTTGTCCATACCGATTAAATGATTAGATACTAAGATTTCCCCCTCTAAAAAAAAGAAACAAGGAACTCAAAGTAGTAACTATGTTTAAAACCATTAATTCATTTATTTGTCCACATTTCGTTCGGCACTTAAAGAGGTACAAAGTAAAATAGATAATATTATCGATTTCATTCAGTCTAAATTGATCTATTTCACTAATTTTATTCCTACATATCGGAAATAACTTCCATCATTATGCATCCCATAGCCTAATGCCATAACATAAAATAATTTATTAGGAAAGATTATTGAAGAAAAATCTTCAAGTTCTTTATATATGTATATTCTGTATATGTAAAGGAAAAATACAAAATTTACAACCAATTTCTGTAACATATGACATTTCGATGAATGAACATCTGTCTTTATTTATGTTGAAAATAAGTACAACCTTAATACAACTCAAATGCACTGTATGCTATGTTATTGAATTATTTTATAATATTGTTCATTCCATTTCTAATTTTCTATGCATAAAGAACCCTCTGATCTAAACATCAATTTTTATTGAATTAATAAAAACTTTTATAATTAAATTAAAACAAAAATCCTAACAAAGGTTATGAGCCCAGGAAATCAGATATCTACTTAAAGTTTAATTCTTCAAGTACGTGATCGGAAAATTGTGGTTACATCTGGTTGGAATTGTTTTTGGTTTTTAGGACGATAAGAAGTCGCAAAAAGGGTAATAGGGTCTTGTTGCAAATATTGACAAACTCAATGGGGAAAACTATGCTACATGGTGTATACAAATGAAGAGCTTGTTAATAACGTTGGATTTGTATCACACAGTTTTAGGACAACGGGCTTGTAGATGACAGCAAAGCATTAGCAACAATAACAGTAAGTGTTAAACCAACAGAATTAATTCATATAAAAAATTTTACTTCGTCAAAAGCTGCCTGGGATGTTTTGAGTTCACTTTATCAAGCGAACACCGCATCTAGAAAGGTAAATTTATTTAAAAAATTGGTTCATTTTAAATTAAACGCAATCGAAAAATTTTCTCCACAAATCAATGACTTTTGTTGTACGGTCGATGAATTGAAAGAAATTGGAATCACGTGAAATGATGATCTGCTGTCTATTTTATTATTATATGGTCTTCCCGATGAATTGGAATCTTTTGTAGTTGCTATAGAAAGCAGAGATAGCTTGCCAAAGTATGAAAATTTAATTTCCAAAATATTTGAAGAAGAAATGCGCCAAGGTAACAAAAATAATTTAACAAATGAAACTGTTTTTGCGGCGAATTCGCGAAATGATTTTAAAAGAAATAATATAATAACAACAGCTATAACTGAAATGTAAATAATAATAAGCATATGCTATCTAAAGGAAATGAAAAGAAAAATCTAACCCGGAATGGATATAACAACAGCAACATTAAGTGTTACCGATGTGGTAGGAAGGGACGTATACGATCTCAGTGTAAAGATCATGACCGAAAAGATGACTTTGCTAGTTCAATCATAGATAATAATAT
>QOCX01001948.1:0-11770 GCA_005959815.1 Sarcophaga bullata | reverse complement strand
GTTTTTGAGACATTATTGTAATGAAATAAAATTAAATTTTAATTTAAAATTTAGAAAATATTCATAGAATTTCTATGAATGCATTACTTTAAATCTCTTGTTTTTATAAAAAAAAAAAAAAAAACATAAACTGAGAGAGATCTCTTAGCCAAGACTATTTGCAACGAGGAGTGTTTTTGTTCAAAAAAAAGAGGTTCCTACAACAGTTGTTATTATTGTTATTTTTTGTAGGCAATCTATAAATGTGGTTCTTGTTATTGTTGTCTGTTATTGTTGTTGTTATAGTGGTATAAAATTGTCTTATTTTTTTCAGTTTTTATAGACTTAAAGATCATTTGGCACACGCCAAACTTGTTTTATAACGACCCGCTGCTTTCCTATCTTCTCTCGCTGCAACTCGCAAACGTCAGAAGAAATATATTTTTTATTATTATTGTTGTTGTTGTTGTTGTTGTTGTTGTTGTTGTTGTTGTTGTTGTTTTTGCTATTGTTATTGTTAGCCAAAGATCAGTTATAAAATGTTAATAAGAAGTTGAAGCATAAATGTATCTTGCTCTCTACACAAGATACAAGAAAGTGTTGGGTTATGTACGGGTTACGGGTTTGGGTTTACATAAGGGAAAGGCGTAAGAGGGAATTATTACGAGTTATCGGTAGTCTTAAGTATTTATAACAATTTATTATCGTGTTGAACAGCGTTTCTTTTGCGCGATAAATCAAATCGCATTGAGACTGCTTGCTTTGCTGGCTGGCTTCAAATGCTTTGTCAATAATTGCTTAGGCTAGCAATGCTTGTTTGTTAGTGTAAAGGAATAAAGTAAAATAAAGAAATAAAATGAATTCAATTGAATTGAATGACACAATCGCTATGATTTTATTTCATTTTAATTTTTTTTTTTTTTTTTTTTTTTGTTAAGAAAATTGATTAAATCGAATGCCTCTGGGTTTGTTTAGATTGTAATTTTTAATATGTTTTATAGTCACTTAGTTCTTTTTTTTTATTTCTCCTGAACACATATGATTGTTGTCTTTGTGTTAGAAAGGAGTGGTGGTAGTTTATGTGGTTTATGACGAAGAAAAAAAATAAGAAAAAAAAACAAGTACTAATAGAAGTAAGAACAATAGAAATAAAGATCATTTGATGTATACATAGATTATCGTAGAATAGCAGAAGGTTAGATTTGTATTTTGAAAGTCTAGTTTAATNTAGAAGTAAGAACAATAGAAATAAAGATCATTTGATGTATACACAGATTATCGTAGAATAGCAGAAGGTTAGATTTGTATTTTGAAAGTCTAGTTTAATCTGTCAATGAAGTTTAAAATTCTTTCAGTTTCAATTTAATTCAAACATAACGACACATAAAACGTCAAAAAAGTATATAAAAAAGAAATTTCTCTTCTTTGTTTATATTTATTCTGTTTATTAAATTCTTTAACGAAATTATTTGTGATTTGAGATGGCTTAATGGACTCCTATCCAATATCTATGTTACATGGATTACAAGACAGAAAGCATAGCCTTTCTTGAAGATACATACGTCTTTCATTTTGACTGAAAAAGTCCACAGGAAAAGTGATAGAATCATTCTTATTGCTTTAACAGATCCCATCACAACCCTCAGATTGTAGTTGACCATTCGAGAACTTAGCAGAACAACTAGCCGCTCAATAAAACGTAATTGCGATGCACAAATATCCAGATGAGGTTATAAAAGAAGAAGATAATGCTACACAAAGAACACTTGCAAACTCTTGGCCCTTGATATTATCGAGCACGATGGTAAATAGTTCAATGGATAGGAAAGATTCTTGTTTTCTTTTAGCATTTTGATAATGAAATAGTTGTGCGAACTCTTGCTTGATTTAAATTATTCTCTGTGGTTGGCCTTCATTTCTCAATGCTTTTTAGAACGACTCTCAGATTGCAACTCTCAGATTGTCGTTTGCCATACGAGAACATTCGAGCATATTTCGAATTCATGTAATGATCATATCAGATGTACAAATACGATTTATAATCGAAGTACACATGATGTATTTGTTTGTACTTGGTGGCAGGCTTTTTCCATGCCAATAAGGCAATAACAGCATACTGTGTTATCAATTTGGATTTATCATGTTTGATAGGCAAATTGAAGACGAATCAATCAAGAATGTATCTGTTTGTTGGCCTTCATATAACTTACTTAATTAAGCATTTCAAACCTTTAGTCAGAATTATAACCTAGCTTCTCACACTAACTATGAGTTAATTTTTGTATATGCGTCTGGAATACGTGAGTCTAGCAACGTGACACGATCTACAGTTTAAAGTCGTCTCCGAACGACAGATTTTTCTGAGAAACTTTTCATGGCAATTTTTTTATTTATTCTCAGAGCTACCTTCCAGAATCTTCTGCTGAGAGTAAGTCACAGAAGATGCATAGTGTTAAGCGAATGTTATAAGCGATGAAAGGACAGCAGATATGACAAGTTGTGTTAAAGTCTACTCTATTCATTTAATGAATTTTATTTCTCTCTTCCATGTAAACATAATCATTCTTATTTCCTTTAAATTAGTTTTTCAAAACCTAATGACAGATTTTAATTATCTTGCAATCAAAGATTTCCGTGCATAAATTGAAATTAATTTTTAATTTTAAAAGAAATGACAGTTTTATTATCAAGAAAACAAAGAATAAAAAAAAATCATAAAAACAAAAGACTTAGAAAACATACACGAATTATAACACAGTTAAACCAACAAAATAAAGTTTTCAAGTTCAAGTTTTTTTGTTTTGTTTTTTTTTTCTTTAAACCTGGTTTTACATTTTTTTCATGCGCTTAATGTCGACAATTAATCTTCTCCTAAAACAAAAACAACTAAAAAAAACTACTCCTGCTTGCAACATGAAATTGCTGCAGCAGCTAATCATGTATTAGTATTCAGTAAACAGATGTTATATTACAACAACAAACAAAAAAACATTAATAAAACATGTTGCAGAATTAACAAACAAAAAAACAGAAACAACAACTACACCTTTTGTATTCATTGTCTTCAATATTTGGCTGGCTGGCTGGACTAAGTTAAGCTGCAACACGAGAAATAAAAAAAAAGAACCCAAAAACACGCAGACTAACAAACGACAGTTAGTAAAACCGGGTTTGAATAAAATTAAGAATCAAAAGAAGAAAAAAAAATTGTAAAGCACAAGACAAGGTTTTAGCATTTAAACATTTATTTATGTGAGGCTCGTGCTCAAGTCGTTATCATCTCTTTTGAGTTTTTTTTTCTCTTATGTTTGTGGTTTCCTTAACAAACTACCACCGCTTTTTAAAAGCCTCTTACAAATAAAAATAAGAAAAAAATACAGCCTGAAGTAAGCCTAAGCAATGTCTTGCCATCCATATTCCAACTATCGATAGCTGTATGATGGAGCTGCACAACTACAACAATCAGTCCCAGCATGATACAACTCAACTGATGATGTGTTTTGTTGAATTCTTTTTTTTTGTCTCTCTCTTTTAACAGTCTCCTAGGCTTAATTTACTTCAAAATCTTATGATTTTCTTTACAAAAAAATCTCTACGGCATAGAGAGCTCCTGTGCTGCGTGATTTGTTTTTCCCTTCTTTCTTGTGTTTTTTTTCTCCTCAATTTTCTTCAGACTACTGGTATTTAAAAGCCATGACTTTGTAAAATGCTAATGCTAATGCGCTCTTCTACAAGCTACTCAATACTAAAAAAAAATGGTTAAAACATTAGACACTAATTTAGAATGCATCCGTAGAAATGTAAAGAAATATTAGTCGTTTGACTAGAGCCATTAAAACGCATTAAGAAACAAAAGACTTAAGACACATACACGTTATGATGTAACCAATGTCTCCGGAGACTGAAAGAACACAACTTTTTTCAATTGAAGTCGCACAAAAAAATAAAAAAAAAATAAAAAAACGATTTTAAACAGTCTTTTCAGTGACAATACATTAAAACAAAAGACTTAAGACATGTAAACAATTGTGTGTTTGAGTACTTTGATAGACGTAACAGGCTTAAGACAGAATATTTTTTTTGATACAGAGGAACATTTAAAATGTCCCGAGAGTGTTTCCGCTAATCAATGCCAATATTGTTAATATTCAATTTCATATTGTATTGTGAATTCATTAATAGAAGCGATTTGAAGGCGTTGTTGTTTGCTGGTGACTATATAATGTTCAATATTACAATGATCGTTTGAAGTTTACTTTTAATGCTCTCTGGGCTTAGCCAGATTTGGCTGAGTACATGTACATGCAAGTACATGAACGTATGGATTATTGGCTTTCTCAAGTAGCTAATAATTCGCAAACTTCTTTTCAAGGTCAGAATTTAATGTGTTGTGCCTATTCGGCATACATCTAATTCTTGCAAGTTTATTTGTCGTGCATTCAGAAAGGAAGCTTTTACCTTCTACTGATGCTATTAACCTTTTTCAGTCCATCCTTCTCAGATGTCTGTTATAGAGTCTTTCCTCGAGCTTACGAGAATTGGGCAATGGGCATAAAAATGATTATAACAGTACTTCGGTCACATCTATTTAGTCTTAATATACTCATAGCTTTGTTATCATCGAGAGTAACCAGAGATGCTTACAATTCTGTCTACTGTAACTTTGTTCCATAATAGTCGATACGATCTTAACTTTTGTCTCGTTCTTTGGTTTCTAATTGTCACTAAATGACATCAGCAAGCTTCAAGCTTAGAATACTTGAAGCCGTATTTGTAGATGCTATTGCTGTTGATAGTTAGGACCTTATATTTCTCGTTTACCAAATTATCCAGATCAAACCCCCGCTGAGAATTAATGATATAATCGTTCAATAATCGGAGGCACATTTTTGATTTCGAGTTATTCTACATAAATTCCCATTAACATGTTTAAAGCCATCCGAATAGCAACAAAATTCCACGTACATCTGTGTCATGGATTCCCTTGAACAAGAATGTCCTTCTTAGTATGGTGGCAATGTCGCTTGTCGTATATTTTCCCATTAAGTGCCACTAATATACTCTGGCGGTACAGTTTGTGGCTCTAAACTGGAGACAGTACGCCATAACCGTAAAAGATAAGTTCTTGATTTTTTTTTGCGTTCTACTCTTTACTTATTGGTCATTACTAGACTTCAGTCAGCATAACGATCTAGTTTCTCACTTATGTTGTGTGTGTGTGTGTGTGTGTGTTAATTTTATGCATGAGTGGTATATGCTACAGTTTATAGTCGACTCCGAACGACGGATTTTTGAAAACTTTTCATAGTCGAGATATGCAATGAATGGCCCTCAAATATTTAATTGTCTTTGGTTTGTCGGCATAACAGTTTTCGTTTGCAAGGCTTGAAATCACTATCTCGGCTAATTAAACGGCCATCAAACATTTGACGCAATAAATTGATTGTAGCATAAGATGTGTGACAAGTTGCACCATCCATCCTGTTGAAAGCAAAGATCATTCACATCAATACCATGAAGAGCGAGTACAAAAAAATCGATAATTATGTTGCGATAGGTGTCTCCATTGCTGTGATGGTTGCATCATCTTCATTTTCAAAAAATATGAGCCAATGATGCCTTCGTTCTACAGGCCGCATCAAACAATCACTCGTAATGGATGCATGGGCTTCTGTAAGATCTCGTGTGGGTTTTGGGAGTCCCAAATACTGCAATTTTTCTTAACGTACTCACCATGATAAAAATGAGCTTCATTCGAAAAAAGATGATTTTTTTTTTGGCGAAAACGATATGTTCGTGCCAGTTTCCCTTTGGCCCAATAAATCCCAACGTGGCTCAGGCGTAAATCGATTCATTACGTTCAATGAATGAGAATAAGTATTGCCAGATTTGAAATAACCAATGAAAAATTACTAAATTTTTTTGTGCGCACTCCTTACAATAATTTTTATAATGGAAATATGTTTGCAAAAGAGGTTTGTGCCTTAAGTCTTTTCTATTTAAGATATGCTCTTGCAGAAATGATTATTAACTGAAAACCATTTCACTTCCTTATTTTCCATGAGAAATAATTTTTAAAGAAATGTAAAGAAAATTACATTTCTTATCAATAAATCCATTGAGTATGTTTTTTCTATTACAAAAATTTGTTTCTGTTTTATTTTGTAAATGAAAAATCAATAAAATTTTATAAGTTCGACTGCCTATCTTTTTGTCTTCTTTTGTCAGGTTACAATTCTAGTGAGAAGAAGTTTCTGGTAATAATTTCATTAGTTTTTATTTCCTTTTCTTTTTTTTTTTATCAAGATTTTCTTTTATTTCTTTCTTAGTTTCTTTAAATTTTATTGTGATTTGAAGTAACTGGTAGTGTGGTTGATTCCTTAATCTGTCTTTGGTTTTTTTATTTTTTTTTTAATTGCACTGTGATACTTTAATAAATCGCTGGTAATTGTTTTTACAATCTCTTCAGATGCTGTTGTCTTTAATGATTTTCTGCTTAATTATTTTCTAATTACTATTACTGGCTGTGTAATCATTATTTAACAAATGATTTCAAATACGGCTTCTGTGCTGCGCAATACTTTGCTTCTCTTCTCTCTTATGTGGAGAATTTAATGGCATTTGTTAAATGGATTTTTACGAGTCAATTGTGATTCTTAAAATCCTGCATAGTTTTTATGACTCGTTTTTATGGAATTAAATGTTTTAAATTTTTACAATTTATTATTATTAATATTGGCGATATAAAAATTCTTTGGAAATTGTTGGTGATAATTGATAATTGATTTTTTCATATTTTTTAATTGGAAATTTTATGAAATAAATGTAAAGCGAAATTATAATTGACGTTATCAAAATAGGCCTACTTTCTTTTGTAGATTTTCGATTGTTTTCGGTAGGCCTACAGTTAGCCCTCTAAAGTCTCCGGTCTTTAGTTAACCCAGTTGGACAATTACTTTTTTAAAATCTGATTCTGACACTTATCTTTGACGGCCTATGCATAGTTTTCTCGGCATCAACCCTTATGAAGTCCATATTTGATACTAGACTTAAAGGTCTTCATCCTTGTTCTGGTGCATGCGCTGTTCGATTCTAGGCAGCATTTAAAAGGCGGTTCTTGTATTGATACTATCCGCACATCTGCCCGTTTAAATTGTTTTGCCAACATTTGAAAAGTAAACTATTGAAGTGCTTGTCGTACGGTATTGGAAGTATCAATACCCACTAATTTCATTTCCTTTACATTGCTTATGAGTCAAATTTTTTTTTACTATTCAAGAAAAGGCTCTGAAGCTTATGCTTATCATCTTCCACACGATGTGCAAAAAGTCTAATATTGTCCTTGTCGTCGACATCATAAAGGTACTTATCTAGTTAGAAACAATGTAGTTACGTTAGATTGAATTTTCGGCCACCTCAATCTCCTCCGTCACTTCTCAGCTATGCCGATAGTTTTATGACACCAAATAGCCTTTGACTAGACTTGTTTTGTCAATAAATTCTGTTTGCCTAAGAATTCTTCTTCTAAGATTCCCTAGGGCCGAACAATATCAGAAAAGATATACTGAGTCCTCTTTGTAATATTGCTAGTCTACGGGCGTGTGCCTCCAGAATACAGTGTCTCATTATAACCACAATGAGTTTCCTAATATCAAATCTGGGCAGATTTAATTCAAATTTTATTATGCGTACTTCCATATTGAGCCAAGTCTATTTGGTCCCTTTGCAATTGGATTCATTAGCCCAAATTTGTTTTGCATATGAATGACGTGCAATTCACGAATATGAATTCAATTGACTTGACAATTTTGTGGCACCTTCATTGTGACCATTTGTAGGCGCGTCAGTTTTGTTGTTACTTTCAATGAGTCGGGTCGGTCCAGGGACCTATATGAGGATAAACGTTATAAGTCTCACAATTTCCTTAAAAGCACTCAGTATACTTAACAATCTTAGATGTACACACTCTGTAGGAATATAATCTAGGCTTTACAGTTCGTAAATAAAAGTACGTCTTACTTAATTGGTCATTACAACTCTATAGGCAGGATTTCGAACTAGTTTCTCGATTAGGTAAACTGTGAATTGACGGCAACCGGATGTCAAGAAGCTTCTCTTCTTCATGACTGGTGAAGGGCACTCTCACATGAATTGGAAGGTAGTTCTCTACTGCTCCTCCTCCTCTGAACGACAGTTCCCGTCGAAGTTATTCGCAGGAATGCCTAGCCTGTGAGAACCGCAATAATAATAAAAACAAATCTCGTCGATATTTTTTTCTCACAACATTATTGCCACAATTGTGGCTACAAATTATGACATCTGATCGTTGACCGTATACGGCCAACATATGAGGAGAAAAGGAAGAAAAAAACGAAACGATTTACAGAAACTGCAACTCATTGCCATGATTACGAAAATAAAAATCATGCTGCACACGCGCCCATAAGTTGAGCACAAAATCGAACCTCAGTAAACTTTAGCAAACATTTGCGCGCTAAATAGGGAATGGAAACAAGTCAAACAAAGCTAAACTGAAGTGAAGTAAATGGTTGCCTCAACCAAATATGGACACAAAGAAAGGCAATGAATGTGCATGAATGTGGCAAACAAAATACTCGCTTAAGCATATACTAGAGAAATAAAGGAGTGGGTTGTGTGGCATGTGTGCGCATAAGCATATTAAAATGGTCGTCACACAGACACGTACACATACACATACACGCACAATACAATTCCATAATAAAATTCATAACAAATGAGAAAAGCGAGAGAAAAACTTGGAATAGAACTGCAAACAAACAATTTTTGCGCGCAAATTGTTAAACCAAAAGGAAATCAAGGAAAAATTCTTGAGAAAAATGAACACAACGCAATAAGGAAAATCAACAATACACAGCAAAACCAGCAAGAATAGCAATTGCTGTTGATGATGTTGAATCTGTGTGGCTATTTTTGGAAAATCTAGAAATATTGCGCGCGCAAACAATATGTTGCTGCTACGAAAAGTGTATACGGTGGGAAAGAGAGAGAGAGAGAGGTAAAACTAGCTTGCCACTAAATGTTGCAATAAGGAAGAATATATATAAATATACACACACACACACACTCACTCATAAACTAATACATCTTTGAATTATAAAGCCAGCGAACAAAAAAGAATATTGCTTTTTGCAACCCTTTTTTTTTGTTTATAAAAGGTTTTTCATTTATTTTATTTGTTCTTGTTATTGTTGTTGTTATTGTTGCTGTTGCTGTTGTATATTTGAACTTTTTATGGAGTTCAAGACCATATTCTGTACTGTAATACAATACAAGTTATTTTTATTGTTGTTTGATGTTGCACTCTTGTTTTTTCCTGCTGTTTAACTACTTCTTGATGCACAATTACCAGCCAGAGTGGTAAGACGACGATGACATACAGAGGTACTGTATACAGCTTTTCAGAAGGAAAACCAATTGGTAATCGATATATAAATTGAATGGAATCACAGTCTCTTCTTCTGAATTTTTTCTCCCCTTTTTCTATAAAGATTTCACTTAGAGCATGGAACTGCACGAAAAAGTCGTACAAATTTAGTCTCAGCGAAGAACGAAGAGTGCCCGGTATACGCAAAGTCTATTGCTAAAGTTCATGAAACTGTTTTCATTGTTGATGGGCCAAACGTGAGCGTGCTCGTATAGTGCATATACCCCTAAACATCAAAGTTGTTGCTGGGAGTGTGTAAGGATCCTCAACATCAACTCGCCGCAATTCTCAAGAATTAAACATTTTCGCGCCTAGTTGAGGTGGAATTCAATTCAATTGGTTTAAGAGTTGAAGATTGTTAGATCGGCACTAGATTGGGACTACACGTGGTTTTACAGAAGCCAATGCATTACGAGTGACAGCTTGGAGCGGCTCGTGGAGCGGAGGCATTGTTGGTTCATATTACTTTGAAAATGTGAACGGCGTAACAATTACGGTCAATGAATACACCTATCACACCACGATAACTTATTTTGTTGTAGCCGCTCTTCATGGTATTGATGTGAACGCTGCTTGGTTTGCATTAGTGCACTAGCTATAAACACATGCCGCAATCGATTTATTGCGTCAAACGTTTGATGGCAGTTTAATTAGCCGAAATGATAACGTTGAACTGTTTTCTGCAGAGCGCCGTTAAAGAAAATTGTTATGCTAACAAACTAGTGACAAGAGTGATGCACGAAAATTGGTCCGATTGAATGAGGGACTGTGAGGCCACCCGCTGTAGCCATATGTATGAATAGCCCAACCAGCATTATTTTTTTTCGGTATTAAAGATGTTGTCTGTTGTCATTAAATGCGCTGGTTTCGTGTCGATGTTTCATTCTGCTGCAGTTCCACAATGGGTTACTTCAAAGGGTGATCAGAGGTTAGTCCTTTGTCTCGATAAGATAAGCATTACCGTTAAAGTCCTTTAGATTTCGATTACTGTTCTGCCTATTAATCGTTAATCTGCCTAAATGGTAATGCCACACCTATCGTTCAATTAATATCTACAACAGTACTACAACTACTTTCATTCACCCGTTATTCGTTGTCTGCACTATTCTGAATATGAGCTTCCAAAGCTTAAAATCGAATGCAAACTCTATACACGTCTTTCAAATCAAAGTTTTCGAGTGAAACAATACACTTTTAAATTGTTTTCAATATTTTTTCCATACCAAAAACAAAAGATTTAAGACCCAAACTTTTTTTTTAAAAGAAATCTTGTTACAAACCAGGCAATTAAACAAACAGACCTAAGTAATGTTTTTAGTTTCTGCGTACATTCCTATAGTCGTATGGTAAATATTGTAGTGTTTGGCAATACATATAATCCTTTATTTATTATTCTTTCTTTTTGCTATCCCCCCTCCTTTAAAAGATGACGACAGTGATGCTGCTGTGCTTGCCATGATAATAAAAAGAGAAGAAAAATTTCTGTAAAACCTGAAAAAGAAACGTAAACATAAAATTTTTAACAAAAATACGATGTCTCTGCAACGTCATTGTGTCGTAGTAAAAACGTACAACATGATGATGATGATGATGATGTTGATGATGATGCCACATGCTGCTTACAGCCTAACCCCCTTAATAAACCATCAATCTGGGGGTATTAAATTTTTTTTCTCTTGATTTTTTGCAAAAAGCCTTCAACTGCAAAGCATCATAAAAAAAAACCACTGAAACTGGTTCCTGTTGTTCTTTAGTTTATGACAACTAAAGTGATGGTTTTATGCTTGAATTTTACGATTCTTTTTTTTTTACTCATTTAATGTTTCCTCTGGCCTTTCTTGAACAAGGGGGGGGGGTTGTATAGTAATGTTGGCTTTAATGTTGGCAAAGATTTTTTCTCTCTTCTTTTTCATCTACTTCTTTTAAAATCTTATGCAGTTTCTTTTATAAAAGGTTTCTTTTCTTATTTCATGTTGTTTTCTTCTTTCGTTTTTTTTTGTTTTTTTTTTTTTTCATTTTTAAAGCGCGCCAAGCACACGTGCGTCATTTATTATCTGCCGTATATTGAGTACACTAAACAAAAGACAAAAAAATCATAAAAGTTTTGGGATGCTGTGTGAGCTTGTTTGTTCGCAAAAAAAATCTTTATTTTGTGGCTTTTTTTTCCTGAAGCATAAATATTGTAAAATTTTAACAAGGGTCCAATGTACTCGTATTTCAGGTAGCAAGCGAGTAAAAGTTTTGAAAATTTCAGTATGACCTGAATTGCACGCTATTTTCTTCTAAATTTAAACCACAAACGGTTGCTACTTATGGAGTTAACTA
>QOCX01001947.1:0-20292 GCA_005959815.1 Sarcophaga bullata | reverse complement strand
TCTAATTGATTTGATTTTTCTACACGGTGTTTAGTTGTTGTAGTTTTCAAGTTTATTTACGTTTCGCGTAAATTATTTATGATGATTTTTTGTGTAGTTCTTGTATTTTTAATGTTCGTTTTGCTTGTCTTGTTTGTACTTACATACACACATACATGATTAACCTTTCAGTTAGGAAGAAGCTAGGCCGTCTTCTCACACCACATATGTTTTGTGTGTTAATTTTATAAATAAAAAAGTTTATACTTACTTCACTTATTTGATCATTATAACGATTTAGTCAGGATAATGGCCAAGGTTCCCAAATATTTTTTATTTCATTTAACATATTCGGTATTATAAAGTATTACTTTCGTCTCTTCAAAGCCAGACTTAAATCCTATAGAATCCCATATGAAAGCAGATGTTATCTAAAACCACGTTACCCGTAAGCAGGCATTTAAAAATGTTCTAAGAAATGTATTTTGATCAGTACACATAAGAAGAAAAATGGTGTATTGGTGTCCCGAAGATTTCTAACACAAATTAAAGTCATTATCCAAAGTATGATAAAGTGAAGTATTTATTATTATTTTTTTTAATAATCAGAATAAATTCTTTTCTTTTTTATATGCTTTCTTTTCGCGTGGGAATATTGGAACATTAGTAGTTTTGACGGAAGAACTTTTAGTTTAAATTATTATTTATATTTACAATCAAGTTTTCTGCGTATATTGTTTTGATTAATAATTTATTTCAATTGATTTTTTGCTCACTATATGTATGTATGTATGTATGTATGTATGTATGTAAATTCATATACACTCGTATATTCAATACATTGTTTTAAATGAAAAGAATTTTTTAATTGTTTACAATTTTTTTTAAATTTTGTTTTTTTATGTGCAGTGGGAAGTATTACTCAGGAGATTTTGTATTAATTTTAGTACCTGTTTATAATTAGAACATCACCTTTGCTTATCTGTCTGTTTTAGTGACTCAGTAGTTTTGTGGTTGTTACGAATAAGATAACAAAATCAGCATAACAGACTTTTCTTTGATACCGACCGTTTCAGTTATTAGTCTACAAACAAATTTATTGTAGACAGGCATGTATCTACTATACAGTCGTAGATTGTATTCTACAGGAACTGTCATCATATTGTAAGACGTAGAAAGCTATCAAAATATTTGCAAATATCTATTTAAAAAATTTAAAGTTGGCTAACGGTAAATTAATATGTAAAATTAAATGTTTGAGCCAAAGTTTGGTAAACAAATTTTATTAAATATTCTTTCTTCAGCTGGCTTTTCGTCTTTATTTTGTAATTAATTTTGGAAAGGCCCAATCTGTTTTAAGAAGAATGTTGTAAAGTCAATTGTCTGAACAAACTTCATTTTTCAAAGTAGGCTTTAGTTTGTTGCATGTAGTCGAAGTCACATTCTCGACTGTGACATGTAAGTCAGTGTGTTTTATTAAAAAAAACTATTTTCAACAAGTTTAAAACTGTTAATTTATACTTCCTGCTTATTAGATTTTGGAAATATTAATTTTAATCTTAAAAACAAATTCAATTATTAGAATTAAGATTAATTTCTAAAACCATTTGTACGTCATTGTACGCTTTTATTTTATTTTTTCCGTATAAAAAAGTGTTACGCATGGCGCTGGTATGCGAATCTGTTTTAGTAAATCATTTACCGTTCTTTAGTTCAATTACTATCCAAAGACTTGTTATCAATCGTTTGTTATTTTGTATAAAATTTTTATTATTATTACAGTTAATGAACGATTCGGCCAATTTGGCCAATATAAAATTGGCCACCATCTGTACATGCAATCACACATATCTAATCATTTTTTTCTGTTTTTTGTTTTTTTTTTTTTTTTTGGTATGTTAAGCTATGAATGCATTTTCGTTGATAGACAGTCAGTCAGACAATAAGAAAAGCATACAGTAGACAGACAGCGAATAGACCAATAGATGAATGTACGTACGGCTATATTGAGAGACATGAAACAATAACAGTGAGTTCAATCTTACCTGGTATTGCATTGAAATTGCAGTTCGTATTTGGAATTTAAAACTTAATTAAAACGTGTGTCAGCAAAGAATTGTTCAACAATCTTGAGCTACATTCAATGAATGAACGTTTCTCGTCGATTTTGAACGTGTGTCTGATATGAATGTGTTTATTGCTGTCTTGCATCGAATACACCAATCTCTATTGGAGAGCAGCATATTGAAACTAATTACTGGAAACTAAGATATTAAAAATGAGAAATAAACGCAGCTGTTTCCAGGAAATTGACTAATTGATTTGCCTTCTGAGGAATAATTATTATTATGCCTTTAATTTACTTAAAAACTGCGAATGATTGAATAGATTATTTTGAGAACATGTTATGTACTTCAGGATCACTTCTAATTTTAGCATTGCAGCGATATGAGAATAGCATGTCGCTTCAGTAATACGTACAGAATTTTTTTTTTTTTGAGACTAATATTGAGGAGATGACCTCTAACCTTGCAATGTATAGGTTTTGAATGCAGGAAAGATAAGTTGTAAGAGAAAGGAAAGAGGCGAAGTGTGCTAAAATTTTTTTTCGTCGTAACTTTTTTCCGAGAATTGGCTTTTAGTATTAATTCTCACTTTCTTTCTTTACTGGGAGTAACCATATATAATGTCAGACAAAAAAACAGACAAACAGCCAGAGTCTCTCGTGGGAAACAAACCCATAGTCTCGGCACTTGAAGTGTAGTTACAAGATCTCCGTTCTGTTATTACTAACATCTATGCTATTGTACACAAACAATTGTACATTTCATTGCTCAATTGTAATTTAGCAACTGCTTTAGCTTCTTTCTCAATGTCATTGATCCGCTTACGCTCAATATTATTTATGAGCTAAAGCTTATGTTTCATCAGGATTTTCTTGTGACCAAGTTTGTTTAAGGTGTCGTTAATCCCATTATTACGTTGAATGGGCCAACTATTAACGTTAATCACCAAAGTATGTCATATGCCTCATGTCAGTACACCGAACAGTACGAACTAAGAAAATTTCCTTCAGTCGGAGTACAAGTTCAAATATCGTACACATTCTTTACATTCTTATACATTCTTCATAACCCTTTAAGCTATTGTTGGTTGTTAACTATTATTTGAGCACCAGGTAAGAAGAGTCAGTCTAACTTCGATCCAGAGTTAGCATAAAAAATTAATCTACGGTCACTACATTTTACCTCATTGGATTTATATTCAATAGTTTTCGATTTTTTACTAAATTTCTACACTCGTGGAATTGTAAACGAAATAGAATTTAGTTCAAACAAATACATATATATACACTGTATATATATATATATATACAAAGTTCAAAAAATTAATATAATAACAGATAAATAAATCAATCGCATTTAATTTCACCAGACTTAAAGGATATCAAAAAATAAAAAAAAATAAAAAAAAAACGTGGACTAAATCCGTTTCAGGTTGACATACGCATATGTATTAGCAAGATATTTGCAATGTTTGTTGAAAAAGTTAGACACTATAAAATTGATTTAATTTTAGAAGATCTAAACAAAATTTTTGAGCGTAATAAATTTCATTAAATGACACCAAAAGTAATTTTAACCATCTTTGTAGCAAAAAATCATATTTTTCACTTTTAAGAATGTTTCTTTTTCTGTTTTGTTTTGATATTTGATATGTCCTTAATTAAAGGTAATAGTATTATATTTTGGTTTTCTGAAAAATGAACGACGACTGTTTACTACTGCGGGTGTTCAAAATCATTGTTTGTGAGCAAAGTTTAAAGACAGTATATGCAGTAAGTTTTGGTAGATTTTTTCTCTAGATAGTTGAAAAATTAAAAATTAAATTAAATATTGAAAATAAAAGTGATAGGGAGTGCTTAATAGTTTAAATTTGTTTTGGGCAAAAAAAAAAAACGCTTTATGCTGAAATATTTATTTTTGTCAATATCATGTTGCGAATTTTTGCGTTTTTTTGAGGAATCTGCTAAAAGAAAAATCCTTAAATAATTTTATTAAAAAATTAAATAGTTTCTACAAAAGTTTTTACGTAAATATTTATTACTTTTTTTAAGTTTTAGAGAAAAAAAAGGTTAAATTTTTCAGAATTAATAGTTTTACCCATTCAAATTAGAAGTAATTTTAAAATTGAATATTGGATCCGCCATTTTGTATTTCAAAAATTTTTACCTCAGATTCGAAATTAGCATCCTCAAAATCGGACGATTTTTAAATTGAGGTAGCCATATTGAATCTGTCATTTTTTAAATTTGAAAAGTGTTGCCTTAGAAGTGATCACAAATTTCTTCACTTAAAACAGTATCATGAAATGTACTGTGATTGTTTTTCTATCCTTAAATTCAATTAAGTTCAATATTATAAAGAGTTCCTATATAAAATTAAATGTAAATTATTTATTTTCCTTTAATTTATTAAATTATTTGTTTTACACCGGATAAACTATCAGTACATGCATATATCCTCACTTTCCAAAGGATAAACTGTTACTTCAATTTAAATTCAATTTGTCGCGTACTGTAGTTTAAGATCCTTGGTTCTGGTTATAAATTTATTGTTTTAGTGTTCATTTCATTGTTTAGCTCGACATTTATAAGTTTTTTTGTATTGGTAGTGAGTGGTGCTTAAAAAAGGAAAAAAAATTTTTTCCCTTAGCAGTAACAATAGACATCCAGAATCTCGAGTAAGAAAAAATAATTTGTAATTAGAAACATATGTTCTCACTGGTCACCCTAATTTAAGTTTTAAAAGTAAGTTAAATTGAAGTATATTGTACACAATGTGTGTGTAGACTTAATATTAAGAATTATTTTTAATTAAACGTAACGAATCTACTATTCTACTATTCTACTATTCTACTATTCTACTATTCTACTATTCTACTATTCTACTATTCTCCTATTCTACTATTCTACTATTCTAATATTCCACTATTCTACTATTCTACTATTCTACTATTCAACTATTCTACTATTCTACTATTCTCCTATTCTACTATTCTTCTATTCTACTATTCTACTATTCTACTATTCTACTATTCTACTATTCTACTATTCTACTATTCTACTATTTCTATTCTCCTATTCTACTATTCTACTATTCTAATATTCCACTATTCTACTATTCTACTATTCTACTATTCAACTATTCTACTATTCTACTATTCTCCTATTCTACTATTCTTCTATTCTACTATTCTACTATTCTACTATTCTACTATTCTACTATTCTACTATTCTACTATTCTACTATTCCACTATTCTACTATTCTACTATTCTACTATTCCACTATTCTACTATTCTACTATTCTACTATTCTACTATTCTACTATTCTACTATTCTATTATTCTACTATTCTACTATTCTACTACTCTACTATTCTACTATACTACTTCCATTCCGAAAGAATAATAATCACTTGTTGTTTTTACTTAGCCTCTCTCGTTTCAAATATTTTAATTTTAATTTATCTCCCTGCTCATCCCCACAACATATTACAGTTAAAGATATTTGAGGAAAGAATAATATGTACGTACCCAGTAAACATGAATAATCAATAGAGCTGGGCAGGCAATTTGTTGTGTTTGTTGAAATCGATAAGCATCTTAAAGTTTGTCAGGGTAATACTTACGGAGCAGATATTACATGGAGACCCTGTATACAGGGTCATCTAACATGGACTTCCGAACTTTGACATTTGATAACGATGAAATTGGTTGACATTTATTCAGTCTATTTTGGTAAATTTCCATGAAGATAAATAATAAAATTGTTTAATCACAATGTCAAAACCTAACTGACAACACCGCGATCTCGATTTAATTCCCGATCCTTTTTAAAAAAAATCAAACTTTTCAATGTTCACTACTACTACTACGAATACAACTCTCGATTACAAAGCCAAGTCTCAACACTAACTGACTAATCCCGACTGTGTGGAACACCGTTCTTTGCTCTATTTATACTCCTTTTTTATTCCTATGTTTTTTTATTCTTCGTTTGTAAACGCAGACTTTTGGAAGGAAGTAGGAAAGAGAATTCCGGATGTTTTTCTTCCAAAACTTTTCTCTGCTCGGGTACTGAGATAGCTTCACTTTCTTTTTGGTTGTATGTTTTGTTTGCTTATTTTGTTACTTTTTGGTGTATTTCGGTTTGCTTAAACAGTTCCATCCAGGCGTTACGGATACACGCGTATTAGTCTCTCAAATCAAATGCAGATCATCCTCAATTTGGTCCTTCCAATACAGAAATGTTGTCCTCTACGACGACTTCCCGCTAGATGTTATTGCGCTGAACAAAGTCCATATCGTTGAGGATTAATATCGTTGCAAGCAAGGTAAAGTTTCTGATTGTGGTCAACACGACCTCATTCTGAATGATCTTCCTGTATGAGGTTGATACGCAGCCTCCACGTGACTCCTTCATAATAGCATACCAGCAATTTGGACTTTGATTAGGGATTGCAACAAACTACCGAAAAATATTGTCGAATGAAATCCAAAGCAAAAGTCTCTATCAAATATCTATATGTTTTCTATTCGGCAGTTAATAATAGTAACCCACAAACTCTACGTAGTCCTTGTTTCATTTTTGAATGACTACACGAATTTAAGAGCTGGAAGAACCACATGTTATTTTTCGCATGATATGCACCCAATAACGATTTTTTTTGCACAAGTTCGTCGTTATAAAACAACACTACAAATCATTTGGACAAGGGAAATGACCTTTTCTTAATTCTCCAGTACATAGAGTTCCCTTTCGGGAATTAACACGTATGTTCAATAGTAATGGTGAAACGTCACATCAGCGGGTATGACTGCAACGTATGCATTACTCTCTTCAGATTTCAACTCTCGTTCTCTCTAAAAAGTATGCTTGGTTCCGACTTTTTTCTTTCTTTTTGACAATAAACACATATATACAACGGGAATCTAACAGTTGTAAGACCATCTCTTACAAATAACCACCGGTAGGTCGGGTGGCTCGTGTTTGATTGATTATCTACCATGTCGTCAGTTTCATATCGTCAAAGTATGACGTTTTCTGCTCCGTAGCACTCGCCTGAGCGCCGACATGGGCCGATCTTCGTAGGTACTTGACCGTGCGTCCGTTTCTCTCTTATTCCTTATCACTGCGCCGTCGTATCTCCGATTCTATGTCATACGCACGGCATAGAGTCTCTCGACGTGATTTTTTGCTTTATTATTTTGCTTTGATTTGGTTGGATAAATATTATTTTGAGGTTTATTTTTAATTATTCTGTTGAGGCTAAGGGTAAACTGATCTCCGTGTATTTTTTCCTGTCTGGTGTTATATTACTGATCTGCAATCATATAATGTATTTCTACATAAATTCCCGGTTGAATATTGCCGATCATTTATGGGTGTAATTCTATTCATGTGTATTGTATCCGCATATTTAATAGGATAGTCCTGCTCATTCTTATATTGGTGTTGTGAGTGATACTTTAGCGTGATATTATAAAAGATATAGTTATGTTTGAAGTATCGAGTATATTCCTATAAACACGAGGCGTACGATACAAAATAGTGATATGTCATTTGTATGAATATTATGTTCATTCTTCTGGTGATTGTTCTCACTATAATTTTGTTTTTGATCAATTTCATGATATTGTTTGTTTTTATATCTCTATGTTTGTTGCAGATGGACCGTGGAGCCCTCGTCAGAGCCCTCAGAAATAAACGAGGCCGAAACAATTCCTAAGTAACCTCTTTCAATTATGTTTTTCTGTGTTATTTTGTGCAAGATCCTAATGTTGCCTCTGATCTTGATGAGTTAGTTCTTGATATTTCTACTATTCATATTGTATTATGTATAAGATACTTCTATTATTCTATTATATATATTTAGTACCTGTTGTGATATTTAGTTTATTGTTGTTATGCTTAGACTATTTATGTGTGTTGCTTGTGGTTGATTGTTTCTATTATTGTTGTTATTCTAGATACCCTGAGCCCAGACGAATGTTCGGTGGGGACTTTGCTCCGTTATCCAGTCGAGCCCTACGTGTGCTCAGACCGGCTTCAACACGACGCCACAGATGAGTCTGTCGGATTCGTCCCGTACCACAGACGTGAGGTCTATCGAGCAGTCGATAGCTTCCCTGCATCCGTGGCAACCGTGGGTTTAACGTACAGCACGTTTCGTCGTCGCGGCGTTTACCTTCCGTACACCACTTAAATTTTAGCCTTGTCAATTGTTCCATCACAAACAACCGGCCGCCGGGAGTTCGTCGCTCTTGACGATGGTGTGTAGGCATATATCCGGTTTTCCCGTTGGTGCACCCTTCCGACGTCTGTTAGTCGGTTGATATTCGCCAGAAGGCCGCGAGACCGCGATCCGCGCCACTTGTCTGCATGATCGAGCGTAAACGCGCCACACACGCGGCGGCAGGCCGTCCACCGTACTACAGCTTACTACCTCATGCTACTCGCTCATACACACCGCCGGCCGCTCCGGACGACCGATCATAGCTCACGCTCAGTCAGACACGCGAGCCAGTCCCGGTCACGGGGCAGCGCAGTCATCACGCTAAACTCAGCCACTTTCCTTCACCGCGCCGCAAGCCAGTGTTCATCTAACCCAGGCTCGCTAATGTGCGCGAGGCTACCCAGGCACAGCACTCTCCCCAGCCTCGACACAAACCCATCCGGACCACCCTCTGTAGACCACTGGGAGTTGTCACACCGGAGGCATGAGGTGCTGTCGCAGATGTTCGATTGGTAAGCGCCCTGTCCGGTCAGTTAATATTTCTCAGTTCAAATATCGTCGCCCAGCATAAGCCGTGTTAGAAGATCGCACTCACCCAGACCCACCTTCTCAACGGGATCGATATAGTAGCCAATCTGCGTTCATTTATCCAGTTAATATACGATATCTGCTACGTAGCAAATGAAAGCAGAACACATGTACACTCTTGTTTCAGGAACACCATACTGCGTGCACTTTGACTGTGAATCCTAGATGTTTACGTCCGACACGCAAATCCTTTTTAGCTTTTTTGTACGATAGCACATCGGTTCACTAAAGCTTCGAGCTTTGACGAATCCTTATTCACTGAATCTTTTTGATAAAACTTTCCCGAGAAGCTCTCCCACACTGACTTATCGTCGTAGAAAGCCTGTGACCGCCCAAAGTCAGAGAGCCAAATGCCACAGACTGCGTTTATCCAAATTCAACATTTTCGTTCGACGCAAGAGCTCTCGTTGCATGTTCCGCGTCAACAGTCGAAATGCCGCATCCCGGACCTGGGCTGTTTCGGCAACAACCTAGCTGTTTGGACAAGCCTTTGGACAGATTACAAGTGCGCAGCGGACCTTTTAATTACCTCTTCACGTCTTCCGCCTGGCTTACCTTGTCAGAGAACATTGCAAAGCTTCGCGTGAAATTAATCATCCTACTCTGAATAAAATTTTAATAAGAAAATTCCAAAGAGGAACATGGTTATCTCAAGACTTTAGTGGAATTTTCCTAAAATGGCTTTAACTTAGAATTTCTTACCGTCTCCCTGGCTGCTATTTCAGGCTGGAGTAATAGTCTCAAGTTACGCTACGGAATTTACATACCTTGACCTTCTAATACAATAGTGCTTCTCACATTTCTATTTTCCAAATATCTCTTACAATTTAACTTTAATTGATTAGGTTCCTTTTGAAGATTTATTAACATTTTCATGTACTTTTAGGAAATACTTTATTTATATACTTTTTATTGTTGTTTTGTGATTTATATTCAGTGGTTCATTATGACAGGTTTACTTCACATACTTACGTTTGTGTTTAAATTTCACATGAGTGGCGAGGTCTACCACTTTAAAGTCGACTCCTGAACGACAGATTTCTTGTTGGGGAAACTTTTCATGGCAATTTTGTTTACTCTCAGAGTCACCGAAGAAATATTTTTTTCATGTTTTCGTTTTGATGTCTGGCCTGGGGTTTCACGCGGCCTTACGTCTAATAAACCAACACACTAAGACTGAACTACGGTGACTAAATTGTAATAACGAAAGAAAGTTAGAGCTGACTTTAAAGTTCACTTTAGTTCAAGTCACCTTTTACTAAACCCAACTCTAATGACAAGTTTTAATAATGGCCCTATGAATACTACAAATTTTGTATTTAGTAGTTATTAAAAATAAAAAGGAATAAAATTAATGCGGAAAATGTTAAGACTGCAATCTTTATTTATTAGAGCAAAGATTGGCATGAAAATAGGCCAGGAATCTTCGTTTCGGAAGATGACTTCGAAATAATACTGATATCCGAGATTCATTTGTCGTCAAGATGTTTGATGCAATATCTAGAATGATGAACAATCAACTTTCTGGCCTACAGTTAAACAGAAGATTTCAGGCATTATTGTTTTTTGAATGGTCAGAGATGTACCTAGAGGCAAGATTCAAGTAGGGGTTAGATTATTGACCAGACCAGACCACTGTTTTTGCGATCATAACATGAACTTTGGAGTCTCTAGGAAACATGTTTCAAAATATTTTACCTTATATTAAGAGAATTACAGGAGTTTTAGAAAACTCTTTTGAAGAGTTCTCTACTTTCCTACCCCTTGTTCGCGTCTGTTGTGACTTTGGCGGATAATGCCGATTGTTTGGATGCTCTTACTTCTGGTTATTTTCAAAATTTTAAATAATTTTACTTTTAAAATTTCAAAACCCTTACCATCGGTAACAAACCGTTGGTAGAGAGTTAGGGCTTTGAATCGGCATTCGTGCCTTTTGAACTCCTAAAGAGAAACAAGTGGAAATATTTGAAGAAGGTCATTCAGGTATATGAACTGATGGCTATTCGCGAGGAGAATACGAATGTAATGGTGAGGAGAGCGGTAACTGGAACGTACTTTTATTTCGGAAAAATAGTTTGTCGGCTTTGGCTACAACTATGAAAATTAATCGATCGGAGCGCGCGCTTCTTGTAAGAAGAGAAAACTATCTGATGTACTACCGATATAAATATTACACCACGAAAGTTCTGGATATTGCAATGTATAGCGTAAATGATTTGCTATAATGGAGAAGATAACATAACAGCTGTTGTAAATTGTTTACCTTTATCACACATCAAGTTACTTAGGGTAAAATAGGCATACGCCAATGGTCGGCACTTTGGATTTAAAAGTCAAATAAATAAGAATAAAAGTATTTTTAGACCTACTTTAAGTTCTTATTTTTGTATTTGATTTGATTCTTTGATTTTCTGATGTATTCATTTAGTGGCATTCTTTTAACGCGTGCTGTATTTTAAATACTCTTTTTAGTGTAAATATGACATTCAACAAGTAACAATAACAATAAAATTGTTTTCAGTTTTCTTACTCAGTAAGTTTTGACAGGTAAAAAAGTTATTATAAATAATTGTTCCTTAAAAGAAGGTTTTGATAAGAAATATTTTTTGTTCATTTTAATGATTGCGGACATTAGCAACAAAAACTATCTTGATTCAATGGTCGACTTAATAAATAATAAACTTTTTTCTTATTTTTCAGTCAAACTCTAACAATTTGTTTAGAAAAAGAAAATTGAGTCTGATCGCACAATTTTGCCAAGAAATTGAACAAGGCTCGACAACTGGATGAATACCAATTTATAATATTTTTAGGAAGTTTGTAGGCCAAACAGCGTATGTCAAATGAATGCTGGGAACTCAATGGAAAATTAAATGCATTCGTTGCTTTTCTGTATACCGAATTAATCTATTTTTCCTTATGGTACATATAGTAATGTATGTAACATTTTAAAGATGCTTTATTAGGAGCACTATAATAAGAATAGAAATACATGAAGTATCGGTAGATACGAACATATTTGTCATACAAATTTTGAATACTGCAATGTAAAAAATTCTTTTGCTCGTTGGCGTTTGGCAGAAGACTTGGTTCCAAGGTATGCTAATCAATTCCCGGAAAGTTATTTTCTCCTCCTTCGAAGATATTTTGAAATCATAAGACAGGAAAATAAGATCATGTCTGGAGATGGCCGATGCAGAAAGTTGTACATATAATAGCACACTAGATTGATTGTCAATAAAGAAAAGATCAAGTAGCTTAACCGGAGAAGACGTGAAATGGGTGGGCAGAACCCCATTTATTAACTTTAAACCTATGGCACCATCATTAATCTCTTCTCCATTAATATATTTTCAATAAAGTCACCGTTTAGTATGACGTCCGAAAACCCAAGACAAAGCTTAAATAATTCGGCGATCAGTGGTCGATAGTTTTATTAGGTCTGCGCACAATACTTAGTAACAGCTTTCTTCCACAGTTAACTACCTCTAAAATTAGATATTCAGTATTTGGATTTTCCGTGGGAAAGTCTGTCAGAAGGGTTAAAGTGTATCCATTCAGTGCATGTATGCTGTCGGCCGAAATATAGTTAAACCAAGTCTCCGAAATGCAAATAACATCTATTTTTTAGACCTCAAATATATAGTAGAATTTGTCGTTTCTATTATTGAGGCTTTGCGCATTTAAATGGCATAAGTCCTGTTGCCAATCGGCAAAAAATTCGTAGCAACATGTAGAGATTATCATGGGAACCAATCTCCTCCCGATCATTAGTATGAGAAATCAAATTTATCATCAAAAAATGAAAGAGAAATGTAAACAATTTTATAATTGCTAGCAATAAACAGATAAACACACACACTAAGGCTATTCAAACGCAAAACATCCTTACGTATCTTTTTATATAGGATGAGAAGAACTTTAGGATTAGGAATAGGTTTCGCTTATATGGNACATCCTTACGTATCTTTTTATATAGGATGAGAAGAACTTTAGGATTAGGAATAGGTTTCGCTTATGTGGCTATTTTAATTTTATAATAATTGGTGGATCTGCCTTAGATTTTTTGTTAACAGAAGTTCACTGATTTTTCTTATTTCTCACTCGGAAGGCGCCAATAATTTCCAGAGGGCGTTTGGCAACGGCCTCACATATTTCATAATATAAGTCAGTAAAGTCTTCATTTTGTTGTTCCGGAACATTAATTATACACAATACATTGGCGACAACTGCATTGTTTTCTGGCGTCTGCTTTTAGGTGGGCAATTTCTTGCTTTAAGTCCTTTGTTGCATAAGATCAATGAGGCAAGATTAATGTCCTTTTCAGTGTTTTATAATTTCCCCGTTAAATTGTCCAGCTCAGTTTTCGCCATATTCAACCTCTTTTTCTATTTCGTTCAACCGACGTTCCCCATACTACTGAAACATGACCTTCAAAGTGGACTGTAGTTGGTCGGCCAACTGAGTGCAGCCGAGGTGTTGCTGAGTACTACCTTGTTCTTCGTTCTCCATTTAATTATTACTTCAAATATGGAAATAAATTATCAAATTCACTCTTCTACCCTTGCTGATGACATTGCTTTCCTCAGCATAGATGAGAACTCCCCTAAAGCGATTAGCTGCCTACAGGTTGATATTTTCTAGCTGGAAATATGCTTAAATTTATGGATGCTAAACGTGAATGAAGAAGACTGTGTTCACATAACTTCTACTTTACGGAGGGCGAAATGCTCCGCATTTCTAATAAATAACGACATGGTGGCATATAAAATTTGTTGGTATACCATAAACGTAGAAATTCGATATCGAATCAAAATTGCCATAAAAAGAGTTAACATTTTTTGAAATACTAATCGGTTTATTGATAGAAACTCTTACTTAATATTACTGTAAAATCCGATACCCAAAATGATGTTATGGTAACAGTTATGGAGAACACCTTAGCGTTATAAGAGATACATATTTTAACGCAAAAAATGTTGAAATTCGAGAATAATTTATGGATTAATTAGTTAATTATTTTAAATTTAAAATGTGTTGCAATTAAGTTTTTGTTATTTTTAAAAAAAATTTATTTTCGAAATTATAATTTATATTTGCATAAAACAAAACTACAAAACTAAAAACTATTTGGCATCGCAAAAAACCGGATAAATAGTAACCCAACTTTGGATGCAGAAAAGTGTCTCGGATAAGAGCCAAGCAATGTTTTCTATGTTTTTGATAAAGAAAATCATTGAGGGTTTATATCGGAACTAAGCAACTATTTGAACCTCTTTCAATGTACAAAATCTATTATTACAACCAAAAACGGTTTTGTGGGAGAAAATGTCAGTTATTATTATGTTTCTATTTTATCCACTTTATTTAAATAAATAATATTCAACATACATTCATTATATGAAACTTTGAATTACATTTTTTTCAATCTTTGATTTGTAGGCAATAGTTGGCAGAAAATAATCAAATTATTAAATTCATAGTTTTTTTTTAATTTTTTCCTGATGTTATTTTTTCATCATTTCGACAATGAAATTTCAATTTAATTTATAGTTTTTTTGCATGCAGATGAGAATGATGTGTTTACTTGTATTTCATTCACTTTTATATTAATTTTGCAGCAACTCTAAGTTTCGTTAGTCATAAGGAAAAATATCTGTGTTCATACCTTTATTAATTAGGTCCATAAATTTAAAAGAATAGAAAAAATTATTCAAAAATTTAATTACAAAATAAATAATAACAATTTTATTTTTTATGTTTTATATAAGAAAATAGATTTTTATGACACAATGGCAACACTACGGCTATAGAGTGTAATTCTTTTATTTAATGTTTTTCAGTTCATTCATCCCTGTTTCGCAACATAATTATATTTGGTAGGTTTGTTTTAACCCTATTGCTACTCCAATGAGGTGAAAATTACTTAGTCGAGACATACACTCCGTTTAATTCACCGCCGATAATACAGTGAACTATGGTAATAGAGTATATATTTCGAATAATGTCGTTTTGGATACTTTTGATTCAATTCACCACAATTTGTAAAAACTTACCACACCTGACACGTTCACCACACTGTGCTCAAACTTACCGTCCTGGAAACTCACCATACTTCCCAAAAATTCACCACGTTGACAACATACCACACTAAAAAGTAGTTAATTGTGGTTGGGGTCCGCCCGTCCGTCGAATCTGACCAAATTCCAACAATAGATGCAACAACGAACCATCGTTCTCACTTGACGACGCACACAACACATAAGCCGGACAGACAAACACATAAATTCATTCAGAAATTTTACACAATCAGTAAGAAAGAAGAAACCCCACTACAAAATACACGCACGAAAAAGGAAAGGGCGAATAATGTATTCAACGCTTGTTCTGTGGATGAAGAAACAAATTTTTGCAACAGCGAAAAAAATATACGAATTAATTTTATTACTTTATTTTTTTATTTTTAATTAATTATGTTTATTTTAGTTTACAATAATTAATTACATTACGTTCTTTTGATATCAAAAAGAAATATGCAAAACCAGAAAATCTACACACTTTGAATAAGAAAATAAAAATAACCAAAAACGGCAACATTGCACGTCCTTGTTGAACTCCCGTTATCATTTTTATTCTACAGCGTTAACAACTAAGAACAGTTTCCAAGGCACTTAACATGCTAATGAACTCCAAATTATATAACGATTCAGCTTTTAATACATTTTCAAAATTATCAAGTCATTTCATAGAGTGTTTGAGTATGCAATGTTCACATGTTCGATTGTCAATTCGTAAGACGAAAATTTTGCATTCTCTTAATGCTGTTAATATTCCACTAAATAAAAAGATATAAACGGGCACTCCATTCGCCTATCGATCAAAATCTTCGCACAAGACCACATAGAGGTTTGTGAGTCAAACGTAATGAATAGAGGATTGCCTTGAATTAACAAAATTGAATCCATTTTTTTAACATTCCACTATCCTCCCTGTTTATTAAGTGGGTAGAAAATTTGCAGTGCTGGCAGCAAGTTATTAAAGACAACCTTAGTGCAAGCTTTACATCTTTCTTTTAGTCCCTACAATCTAAATAGATTTCAGTAGACTAATAAGCAGCCATCTGTTTATATGAAAACTAACTGAAAGTAACTTCAGTTATCTCTGTGATATAACTATGACTATGATTTTTATCATGGAGAGAAGGACACGATTTGGAACTTGAAATATCATGACACGTTTGACACAACTCCATAAGGAACAGACACAAGCAATTAGGCGTAACAGAAAATAGAGTTCAAAATGGCGAATACTTTCTTTTTATAGTCATGAACATATTGTTGTTCCCTCACAAAATTATACATAAGGCAACTGGGATATCAATGGACTAAAAAATGTAGAATAAAATTGCTCGCGCAGGGGTAAATGTATAGCAAGTGACCTGTACTGACCAGTGATATTACAATCTACTTGTGGGTATGGAAGCTGCAGATGCTTATTTCAGTAACTTGAACTTGCTAAAGCACTGATCGAATGATCAAGGATCAAGTATTGCAGCGGCATATTTTTTCTCTTACATAATGTAACATTTTTGAATTTTCGAAAGATTACTACATAATTCTCAACTTTCTAAGTGCCTTCTATACGATACTTTGACTTACTCGTAGGTATGCAACATCGTTCATAAAATCGATGATTTCAAAAACAACCAACGACATTAAAAAACATCGGTGATAAGATCGACACATCAATGTTTTTTCGATGTTTAATTTCCTATCGTTAATTAACTAAATAGAAAACCTAAATCATTCTAACACATCTAAAAATCTAGAAACAACATCTTGGCGCAACACACCTACATATCGTCATATGATTACAAAAAAGTCCTAACAAAATATTGAAAATCTGTTTCTTGATTGATTACGATGCACAGGGTCAAAATATATGTTCTCGTATAATTTTACATTCTTATGGTCAAAAAAGACGACTTTATGATCAAAATGTGAATTGAATTTTTATGTTAAAGCATTGTTCTCCTATAAAATATTTTTTAGTGTTATTAAGCTTTTATGAATTCATATGACGATAAATACTCCAAAAATATTATTCAAAACAGAAATTAAGTTTTTTTTACCAAAAGTTATTAAATTATGTGCATACATATGTATACAGAAAATCGTTCATTTAAACGGTGTCTATGGTTTCTTTGATCGTAACACCATCAATATGTCCAATGTAAGGTAAACAACTCAAACCAATACAAGTCCTAAAGCACATAAACATGCATTTTATGATGAACCATTGTGAAGTTTCTCAATTCGAATGTAGATGTTTCGTCCATCAAACCCCGATGCATCGTCGATATATCGTTCATCAAAACATTGATGTTAACATCGAAAATTTGTGAGTAAAACAACGATGTTTTCTAAACATCGATGAATCGTTTGCATCCCTATTTACACGATGAAAAATGACCTCCAAATAGTAACACTATCGACGACACTTCGATGTCTGTGCCAGTGGAATAATGCTCCTAAATATGCCGCACTGTGCACTAAGATATGATTCGGAGATAACAATATCAATGTATTAAATTCGTTGGTACTGTCTTCAGGTCTAGTAGTAGTTGGAAGCAATTTGAAAGATGCAATGTCGGTCTCTTTTAGACCAATTCTGCTTTGACCAAGAGCACGATAATGTTCTTCTGCATATTCGAGTTTTAAATATTCAATGGTGCAGTTTACTACTGCAATATTTTGTTTTAGGGTCTTTCAACTTTCACTATATGAGAAGCAGTTCACCAGAATTGACTTGCACAGCACCAATTGAATTGAACAGCTCCCATGCCAACTTCAGGCATGAATTTCTACCGATTAGGCAGCTAATTTCAAATTGCATTAATTTAATTTGTGCTTAGTTAGCTTTTATGTAGAATTTCCGTTTCAGGAGTCTATTGAGGTGAATGCCAAGATATATTATGTGTGAGTGGTGTCGTACTATTTGATTATTTATTCAAACGGGGAACATGTGCCCTTTCGCAGGTGAATGTTACATACATTCAGTTTTGTTCATTCACATTTATTCTCAATACATTTAACAATTTCTCTAGCTCTTCGTAATGATTATTCTGTGTGCTAATAAAAGCAGTACCATAAGCCAAGAGGGTTTGACATCCTAGATAACTCCTCCATTATTTGCTGTGTGATTGCCTCAACAGTTACTGCAGTTCTTCTGCTATGTGTTGCCTTTGGATTTATCGCATTAACATTGATTGCAACAAATTGCAGAAGAATCATTCTCGCTACAAATTTATAAATTTTCGTAGTATTTCATTGACACTACTTTCTAACTAATTGGTCGTACTTCATGATTTAAGCTTTTGCATTCCCCGTTTACCAGAACGTCTTAAGAAAATAAATTAAAACAGTCAAGATCATATTGAAATTTTTGATAATTATTCAATAATTTATTGATTAATTTATTAAATATTTATAGTCCGTCTCATGCTATCCTCAGCATTAAATATCTTTATCGTTTTTAGTATAAGATGTATAATAAAATAATGCAACAACAATAGTGAATTCGTAGAAAGAGAATACAAAAAATATTTTATTTTTATAACTCTATTGCCTGCAGGCAAATAAATAAAAAAATGAAAAAAAAATGAATGCTTGTGTAAATAAAAGTTTTGATTGATTGATAATAATTGCATTTGAGTGAATTTTTAAATTTATTTAAGACAATCAAAAGTCCATATAAAAAGTAATATTATACACGTATGTACATATGCATATACATAAAATATTCAGGGCAATGGAGATCGTAGAAATTAATATTAAATTCATCTTTATTCATTCAATCAATTGATTGAATTAATGCATAATTAAAATCAATTATAAAGAAAATATTTATGGGAACATTAGTATTCTCGAAAATATTTTGGAGATATTCAATACATTATTTTCCAAATAATATGCACATGTATTTATGTATGTACCACATATAAATCTGCACAATAAAATAAATATATTAGAACTCTAATATTCTAGAAAGATATACATTTTTCAGAAAAATAAAAACAACAACAATTTTTGGTGCTGCAAATGAGAATTTTCTGATGGCATAGATTTCATCCAAATGACTTTCGGCCTTTCTAGTCTTTTCTTTTTCTTGGGGCCATTAAAGCATATGCTCTCTGACTGACCAGTATCGCATTATAACTACCGAACAGTTTCTAAGATTATTGTTTTTTTTTTATGATTATTATTGATCATATCATAAATGCACTTTGTTTCGGGTTCCTTTTTTTTCTCAAATAAGTTTTTTAATATTCAGATTCTCACTCATTTTAAAAGAATGACTCTTCATATTTATTAATAAGCAACCAACGATCACAATTTAATTTACATAATGATCGTGTCAATTTAGGTATATCATACGGCAATACCAATGTAATTTTTTCGAAAAAATTTCAAATATTGGCATCTCAGTTCAAGATTGTTTGAACAAAATTTAAATCAAACCAAATCGAGCTGAAATTCGTTCGTATCTAAAAGAAAGCACAAAGTAGAGCATGGGCTTCGATAAAAATTTTCAACGTGTTGAATATTATATCAGCCTGCGAGAATTTACAAACAGATCATATTTTTTAAAGCATTCATTTATTTAGTGAATCTTAAATTAAGAAATTCAAATACAAATCTTAAAAACTCAAAATTAAAATTAATAATTAATGCGTTCGTGAATGATTGAACTAGTATTCGTAAATAATATTTTATATGGAGATGCCAGCTGCTGTATCCTTCATTTTAAACATTTTTAAAGATTTCTTTTGTAATATGCCATTTTCACTATTGGCATCTCCACTTTCAACTTTATTTGTGCTAATTTTTTCATAATAAATCTATCAAGGAGTATCAGCAGTATGGAGTTGGTTGTTTATTCTAATTGAAGAACATGTTTCCTTCCGTTGTGTAAATGTTACACGCACACATTTTCGTTCATTCACCTTTATCCTCCAAATACTTAACCATTTCTCTAGCTGGAATATGTAATCCTGTAGGCATCAAGATGCTTCCTGGGGATTCTTTACAACCTAATAAAAGCAGTATCATTGGCAAATCTAGAAACATCCGAAGGATAAAGTAAATATAAAAAAGGACCAAATTATTATTCACTGGTTGCAATCTTCTTTAATTTTATTAATAATTCGATATACAATTATATGAAATAAAAAGAAAAAAGAATATTATTAACATACAGAATATTTTCAAAGTAATCGAATGCTCTTTTTTGTAATACAATTAAGTTCAATAATTTCATTGCTTCTAGATTAAATCAAATGAAAGAACATTGCTAAAGATAAATTTTAAGTTGAAAATTTTCATATCCTGCAAAATAAAATTTTAAATATTTAATGAATGTTAATT
>QOCX01001946.1:4753-26583 GCA_005959815.1 Sarcophaga bullata | reverse complement strand
ACCTAGAAGCCATTTCTTGGTACAGCTATTGCGTCTTAGTTCCATTGTCCGAAATTAATGTCATAGAAGAGTATTGTGAGTTTTAATACAGCTCTGGTATAACTGAACACAGCATTTTAATTGCATTCGACATATTTTTGCTGTTTTCCTGTTGAATTGAACAGGAATCCGATTAGGTTTCAACGATGTGTATGAAGATAAATTCGAATTTTGAAATCCAAGACGAATCCATATCATAAAAATTTTAGCAGGCGCACATTCTAGCGTTACAGAGCAAAATTTGCTCTTTAACAGAAACAAATTTTCACATAGCAATATCACTTCATAAGTGGGATTCTATTTTGCTGTTTATCATTAAGCACCCGGACACCCCGATTCTTATCAACTATTTGTTCCTGAAAACATCTTAGCTTCCAAACAAGTGGGGCTTTTTCCATGATGATAACTAGTACACCACAGACTAACAGTGACCTTTAAGTACAATTTTTGCTTAGCTCACCACGCTAAATGGCGCTGCTAAAATTTAATGGAATTGCGTCTTGGATTTAAATTCGAATTTATCTTCACACACATTTCTAACCCGGCATCCACTACTAACGCAACTCCGCTTTTAGAAGAATACTAAAGAATTGTGGTGCGTTTTCATGTTATTCTTTGCCAAGAGTTGTCAGCCAGAAGGAAAAATAACGAGTCGTTACAGCATACTCCTCTTGTTAAGGCCCATTTTTTCCAGTAAAATTGTGAACAAGTTCACGAATGCAGGTCCTGTGTCCGGAATGTTTCACTTTCGTTGTTCTGAATAGCGTACTGGAACACGAAATGCTCTCGAAAATGTGTCATCTCTTTGGTTCTAATAGCATATGGCCGGGTAGTACCCGAAAACGAAGTAACCGCCTTCTTATCTTTAACTACCACTAGTCGAATCCACGTGTATGTATCAAACTCAGAGGCTTAAGATGATATAGGCAAGCTGATTGAGTTACTCGATTATGGCTGAATATAAAAAGATCGTTGAATCTATGGATTCCACACGACTAAAGGAATTGTGGAATTCATAGATCAAGTTACTATATGCGTGTTTCTGACGAATCAGCTACAAGATTCATCTTTTTCTAAAACGAAATCTTTAACTAAGCGAAAACGGTCGCATTGAAGTTACTGTGTGAGGCTACTTCTGTTAATTTGGATAATAACTGAAGTAACCAATCAATATTTCTAATCCTGCACTAAAATTCTCTTAACTCTCACAAAACCTTACGATTCTGAAGGTGGTATCATGAAGCTTTCACTGACATCTCAATACTACGCCTAACAAAGTTCAATTGTTTCGCTAGAAGGGTCAATCTTGGTAGGTACGTTAACAAGCAAATTTGCCGTATACGGAACTCAGAAAACCCACACGATGTCTTACAGAAGGCAATGCATCCCTTGCCTATTTGGTGCTGATTGTGGAGCGGAGACATAATTGGCTCATATTTCTTCGAAAATGAGGACGGTGCAACCATTAAACTCAATGTGGATACCAATCGCATCATGATAACCAATTTTTTTGTATCCGCTATTCACGGTATTGATGTGAACGATGTTTGGTTTTAACAAGATGGTGGAATTGACACACATCTCATGCTACAATCGATTTATTGCGTCAAAAGTTTGATGCCTTTTAATTCGCTGAAATATAAACTTTTAAATGGCCCACCCTTCATATTCTTCTGGTAGAATAGTACACATTTCCACCTTCAATTCACTTGAAATTCTTTTCCTATTTTTTACTGAAAACAATAACAATTTCCACAGAAAATCTTTGAAAAGGAAAAAAAAACAACGAGGAAAAACAATCAAGCAAAGAAAAACTCATGGCTCTTGAGGCAATTAATTGAGCTTAAAGAGCACATTTGCAGCTGCAGCTCATGGTTAAAAACAGATCCACTTTTGCACACGCATATATAAGGAGAAAATAAAAATGTAATTCCAGTTTTCACTGCTGTACCTGTATTATTTGAATAATAATGTAATGTTGTCAGTGCAAAAATAAGAAGGGGTTACGATGTTACGAAGAGAACAAGAAGAAGTGAATGGAACATCTATTTCAACAAGGGCAGGATGTGCATGCCAGTAAAAAAATAAGTGGCATCTTACTTAAGAAGGGCAAAATTGAATATGCATGCTTAAAGGCATGAGTTCTGTTAGTGGCAAGCTGGCAATCAAGACATGCAGGCAAGCATGCATCAGTCTTTTATGGTTGAGTAACTGACAGTCTTAATTAAACGTAAATGAGTGTGCTTCGCTCACAAGTCAGTTTATACCCACACTCTGGAAAATTCTGCTGATAAAATCTTTGTATTACCGTTAAATGCAAAGGAAGTATAAAGAAGAAAAGAAAACAATCCGAATAGCAACATTAGTAAATTATACAAGGTGGAGCAAAGTATATCAGCGTAACAATTAGCTTTCCATTAAATTTCGATGGTTTTGTCGCTATATTTTAATGACATGTTTACATAGGTTTTCGCGTTTTGTGCCTGTTGACTTTGACGGCGTACAATAATTTGACCACAAAACAAAACACATTGCGGTTTAATTGTCATTGTTTTGGTGGTAAATTTCTCTGGATTACACGAAAGTGTAGCTACAGAAAGTTAAAATCAGCATTCAATCAACAAACACAAGAGAAAATTCAGGTAAACGACTTCGTATATACATTAAGACAGAATTAATTTCTTGGCAGGACCAAATATGGACTGAATTCAACCTGATTCAGAGTAATGGATTGGCCAGTATTTACTCACGTTTGCAGTGATTCGAAGAGTATATAAGTATGTGTACATACTTATACCATGTATTACATTATGAACTTAACATCGTCAAAGGTCTAAGAATGCAAGTACTTTCGTTAGTCCTTACAAATGATAAGGACGTGACATTGCTAAAATTGGAAAATTTTGTAAATTTTTTGCAATGGCAACTATGCTGTATGCGTGTACTTGCGTTGGCGTTTTTAGTCATTAGCTTTTGACAGTTGCCCTAAAAGGTTTCTCAAAAATCTGATGTTCAGAGTCGACTTTAAACTGTAGGTCTTGCCACTCACGCATAAAATTAACGCACACAACATAAGTGGTGTGAAAAGCTAGATCGTAAACCTGACTAAAGGTATATAGTGTTCAGTTATGTATGTCTGTAAAGAGAAAACCCGCCATATGTTTTCTTAATACCACCAAGATTGCGGGGAAAACACTTTATATTTCAAGTATTGTGTTGGTACTCGAGAAATAAATGATGGGAGGAGATTAATGTTTATGGGCATTGTATATGTTTAATAAGACAATAGAGTAATTAAATTGAGCGAAAGACAGCAGTGCCAGAGCATTCTGAAACAGTGGTTGTCAGTCAGTAATAAACATTGTGTTTTAAGACGTTAAACACAGTACACTGAGTGTTCTATAGTTCGGATTGTGAATAAAGTGAATTGCTTAGTGTTCTCAATGAAAGCGTTTGGCTACATTTTTAAATCTAAGGGATTTATTTAAATAAAACGTTTTGAAAATTGTAAACAACAACACCCCAACATTGTTTAAAAACTTTATTGTATTGTAATGAATGCTTTCTTGTCTAGATGTTGCTAAAAATTCTTGTCTTTAAAAACTTTTCTCTCTTTTTTCTCACTTTATTACGGTTACTATTTAATGTGAAAGCATACGAAAATAGTTTTATTGTGTATATAAAAACAATTTATAACTGTAAAAATTATAATTATAAATTATATGTACATACATACATACATACACACTGTCCGTATTATACAGTTTATCCAAAAAGCCAAAAATAAGAGAAAAAAGAAAAGAGAGCCAGGGAAGAAGATTATAAATGGTAAATCATAACAATAGTGAGAATAACTGTTTCTTTGTCTAACCGGAAATCATAAAAAAAAAATGGTGGAAACAATTAAATCTTATTTGCATTCCTGTTCCTACTGAAATACATTGGTTTGTGGGAATATACCTCTCTCTCTCTATCTCTCTCTGTTTCTTTCTCTTTTTATTTTATTATTCTCTACCCTCTATATTTGCTTTTTCATGCAAAATATTTTTTATTCGTTTTTATATGTTTCGACAGAAGAAAGTAGAGAGAGAGATAGAAGGACAGAGAGAGAAAGAGAGAGAGAGGAAGAGGGAGGGATCTTTATTTTTATAAATAAAACAAGAGATTTTATTTTACGTAAAACACATACACATACTTTTATACATTTTCAAACCATAGATTTTCACAGCAGTTGTTATTGTTTTTTTTTTTTGTTTTGTTTTTTGCTTAATATTGAAATACATACCTAAATATGTAAACACATACGTACGTACTTGTCATGCATGCATAAAAATCAAATGAATGTTTCAGTGAAAGGATATCAGCAGTCTCTTGTGGCATGCATGTGAGTTTGTCAAACTAAATATTAAAAAAAAAAAATTTTTTGCCTGGATTTGCATGCAATTTAATAAAGAAGAGGATTTTTTTTGTAATTCAACAAAAGTCCAAAAATGTGTTGAAATCTGAAGTAAAAATTTTTAAATCGTTTTCTTATTTTTTCACAAAAATTATTAAGAGCTACTCTACGTTCTCTCATCGTTCTGACATCATGTCCCAATCTCGTTGTCATAGACATACGATATGGATTTTCTGTTAGAGTAGATGATGATGTTGCGTTGCCTTTTCTTCTTTCAATTCTTTTTTTTTTTTCGTTTACATAGAAGAATATCAGTGTCGCTATTGTGGAGACAAGACATCCTTGTTTGTTTTGATTTTTGGCAGTAACAGCGGGATGTAATCAAATTTGAATCAAATTTAATAAGTTGTATCATGTGCTATTGTTATTTAGAATGTACCTGTACGTTATTTGAATGGGATATTCATTTCAATCATTAAAATTTATTTATTTTTAATGATTCTTTTTCAATTTTAAACAGAAATTAAAAAATAATTTGCAATACGTATTCAATTACAATATCGATGAATTTTTATTTTCAAGTAATTTTTTCTTAGATTAAAAATTAATAAATTTTTTTTGGCGGTAATCGTTGAGTGTAGCAGCAGTTTCTGTCAAAGTACATGCTTAATACACTCGTCAATGTAACGTAAATATAAACGCATTACTTAGTTTGCAGTAAATAAAATTATCTTTTCTCGACGTCGCCGTAGTCTATTAGGTAGTTTATTGGCTCATTACACGTTAGTCAGGCAACTACAGCAAAACAGATTTCTGGCAAAAAATCTGAGGTAAAAAAAAATGCCATGAAAAGTTTCTCAAAAATCTCACTCTATTATAAATCGCACTCTTGTATGAAACTAACACACACAACATGAGTGGTGTGGGAAGCTCGGCCGTAATCCGGACTGAAAAGTTATACTGACCAATTATGTATGTATCTTGCCGTTTTAGAAATCACAATTTTGGCCATTTGGGGAAGTGAAAAGCTAAGCTTGAACTTAGGAGATCATTAGCTCGTATCGCTCAGCTTTGTGTTGCTTTGTATCCTTACCAAATTCTCAATAATAAACTAAATAAGGCTGATGAAAACAACCCTTTCGCATATGCTCTAATTATTATGAAGATTTTTTCTTTCAAAATTGAAATGTAAAACAAATTTCAACATTCCTGGTATTGGAATTATTTGTTGTTAGAAAATTGGAATTCATTTATTTTTTTAATACATACGTGAAGAATGCAACGAATTCTAAAAGAAAACCGGTTTTTTCTCGCGTAAATGTTTAATTCTTAATCTGAAAAAATCCTTTTATCTGTCTTCTACCATATTTTTATTAACCTGCATTATACATTCATATCTGGCTATGAAATCTTTTGTTAAACTAGCTAGCAAAGCCAATAAAAAAAATTGTTGACAAAATGGTAAAAAAATGAAATAAAAACGAATGCACACATGGTAGACAAGAGAAAAAAAAGTAGAGAATCAGATTTAAAAGCGAAAACAAAAACGTGCTAAAAAGCCAGTTAAAACCATTACTTAATATCAGCAATTCAAACAGGCAACTTGTCAGTTAACCAGCCAACCAGTTACAGTTGTACATGAAGCAAAGACCTGACCAGACCAGAAAAGTAAAAGAAAATGATTATTATGTTCCTCTGCATTGCACCGCAACAGCGCACCTATTGTGGGGCTTTAAAATCCCAAATGTATAAAAAAAAACGCAAGTATAGGGGGAGCTAGTAATGGTGGTAGTTATGATGATGATGATGATGATGATGATGATAATGATGATGATGAGTGAGTTTGTCATCAAAATTATTATCATTATGCGTTGTTATTCATAGCAACAGTAATGGTGTTTTAATCATAAAAAAACATTTTATTTTGGCCGTTAATAAATAAAAAAGGACATTCTAAAAACGTTGTATTAAAACTAATATTGAGTTGATGAGATTTAAATAGAAACTACAAAGTTATGGCAACAAAAGTAACAAGAGTCCATAAAGTAGCCGAAATTAAATGCAAAAGCACTTTCGATTTTGAAAATTTTGTGTTAAAAAATTCGTTTAAAGTACAATGGAAATTAAAAGGAAGCACATTCGTTATGCCATTGCCCAAGATACGACCCCATACATTGCTGGCGATCGAATAGGCTCTGTGTGGCACGCCGGTGGCATTGGTATGAGTTGAACTAATATTCCAATTCTAATCGGAACAATTGAACTTCACAACAAACCATTTTTATTTGATTACATTTTTTAATTAAAACTTTTAAATGGCCTACCCTTTACATTTACCTGAATACGGAAGAATATTCTTAAGAGAAAAGAGAATTATTTGACTCTCACACTTAAACACAATTACACGCAGTTTAATATTTAAAAAAAGTGTATTCGTAAGCAAATGTGATGAATTAAGAAGAGAAGGGTTAAAACGTGCCTTTTATGCAAAAATTAAAAAAAATAATAAGAAATAAAAAATAAACAAAACACATGAATGCCCCTAGCAATTAGAAAGGAAAGAAACAAAAGCATCAGTTTTTTAAATGGCATTCAAACAAACAAACATTGCAACAATAATAAACACATAAAATATGCAATGAAATAAAAACAGCTCTCTCCTCCTCTCTAGCTCGTGTCACTCCATTGTAAGCAAGGAGTTCGTTTGTTGTTTCTACAGCTGAAAGTACAGCAAGCTAAATATACAGAGTAATGATGAGTGTGGGTGTATATGCGTGTAATTATTAAAATATGATGGTATTTCTAAAGAGCAAAGCTAAATTACTTTTTTGTACTTGTGTATACAAATACAACAAAAACACACAAGATAAACAAACAATGGTCCCTTGTAATTGCCATTAAAAAGCTCCTTGTAAGGGTCGTCTTTGGAAGAAGTAAAATACGCAGAAAAAAAACAACACTTTAAGGCAACGGAAATGTTGAAGATTGCCTCAAAGAAAGACTCTTAACTGCCAGTCAACCATATAAGGCCAACACTAACAAACTGGCAAATAAGTTTGCCTCATTTTTGTACACCATAATGAAGGACAACTTAAGGTAAGACAAACTCAAATGAAATGAAACATTCTAACATTTTCTGTTACAATGGCAGACAGATCTTATTGTCAAATGAGTGTATATGAGCATACATACATATATGAGTATGTATATATAACGGTCCTATACAAAAAGATGCTGTGTAATACGAACATTAAATTCAATCTACTTGAATTCGAGAAAATTCGGGCAAAACGAGACACAATTTCTTAAAAAAAAAAAAAAAAAAAAAAAAAAAAAAAAAAAAAAAAAAAGTTGTTAGCGTAATCGAAAAACATTTGCTTGTGTGATGATTTCAACGTTAGAGGAAATGTTTTTTGACACTTTTACTTAGTGATAAATCGAATATATCACTGGATGGCAGAACAATACATACATACGCACATACATACATTACAACAATTCAATTGAATGACGACCTATCTTCTCACACCACTTATATTATGTGTGTTAATGTTATACATAAGTGACTAGAACAACAGTTTAAAGTCGACTTCAAAATGACAGATTTTTTGAGAAACTCTTTCATGGCAATTTTTTTTACTCTCAGAGAGAAGAAATCGCCGAAGAAATACTTTTTTTCGTATTTCATTTAGTCGCGTGATGTCTGACCTAGATTCGTAACAGTGGCCATATGTCTAATAAGCCAATTCATACTACAAGACTATGGCGACTTCATGAAATATATTACAAAAGTAAGCGATTCATTTATACTACACCTTATGCCTATTATTTAGATACTTCGATTGAATAAGAAAAGTCAGTGAGTATTTTAGTGAACTAAGAACGATTATAACTTGGACACAGAGTTATCAATCTGCATAAGAGTTTTGCAAGTGCACAAATATTTTGAAAGTGAGTCTGAGTATGTATTGAAAATTTATGACAAAATTTAAATTTGAAAATTTAATTTATAAAACGGCAACGGGAATAGATGACATGTTAGTTTTAAATGCCGTTTGGAAAATGTTTCTCTAACAACACTACAAACAGAAATAATTTAAAACTTCTTATTAAGAGCATACTACATACGAATTTCAACAAAACAAATTCGATACACTAGCTCCCTACGCTTTCAGCAACATGTGTGTTAAATTAAAAACTTTTCTGGTGTTTTTCATGTTATCACACACCAAACTGCTCCATTGCCTTCATTCAATTAAAACCTAAAATTTCTTGAAATATTCAGCTTTCCGTCCTTTTTTGTTTTGGTATGCAATTGTAGAAATAAAATTTAAATAATTTTTATTTCATTTTAGCCTTTGACAGGCAGTTTTTATTGAAGGAAATATTTCTTATTCAGAAATTTTTTTCTTTTTTTTTATGGCTTAAGATGGCCATACTGCCGCCTTAGCCTCGAAAGTTATATGACTACAGACAAACGTGAACTTGTACATACATATGCATTCGTTCATTCATACATACATACAGGCAAACATAAATTATGAAATAAATGATTCATTGATGGTTTTTTTCCCACAGGGCGGTGAAGTTTTATTGCATTTGAAACCAAATATTGTGAGTAATGAGAACAGAAGAGCAAGTAGATGATGATAACGCACTCATAAAGTGCAGAATACAACAATAAAAACTATTCCAACGTTTTTAAAAGCAATGAATTTTTGTCTCATAATGTTTCTGTAAAAGATTTTGTAAGATATTGAGCTCAAACTTGTAATTTTCTTTATAATAAAAACGTACGTTTCAAATTTCTCTACGCTATAACAGGGGATTGTGCACAAAAGCAAGGGAAGATGACTAAATTTATACTCGATCGAAGAAAGCAATTGCCACATACCCGATAAGAGTGAAATTGTAAAGGCGATCAAATAACTAAAAAAAAAACAGTAAAGCTCCCGGGCCCAATGACATCAATCCAGAACTACATGAAGCTGATACCAAGATTACCGCTCAGATCTATTTGCCATTACTAAGAAATATTTTGAAAACGGATAAAGTTTTATCTGAGCTGAAACAAGAGCCTATCACTCTCCTTCCGAAAAAGAGTAACTCATCCAAGAGCAAAAATTGTTAAGGAATTATGCTTATGAGCACGATGAATAAAGTGATGCATAACAGATTATCTACCTCACTGATACAGGAATTACGTAAAGGACAAGTAATAGAGTAATAGAGGTCTTTGATTATCAGATGGCAAGGCAGTGTCTAAAGTGAATTCCATAGCTTTTAAATTTTGAAAAATAAAGAAAAGTATGACTCCAGACTCTTCATGAAGTCTCTGTAGTCTAGTAGGTAGTGTGCTAGCTTATTAGACGCCAGGCCTCAATTCAAATCCCAGGTTAGACATCTCCAACAAAACGAAATATGAAAAATACTTCTTTGGCGACTTCCTATCAGGAGATTTCATGCAAAAACTCTGAGAATAAATAAAAATTGCCATTAAAAGTTTCTCAAAAATCTGTCATTCGGAAACAACTTTAAGCTGTAAGTCCAACCAGTCGTGTATAAAATTAACACAACCAGCATAAGTGGTGTGAGAAACTAGCTGCTAATCCTGACTGAAAGGTGGTAATGACCAATTATGTATGGATGTGTATGTATGACACTTCAGCAAACATGCAATACAACAATCCAATACTTTATGGCGAGTAGAAAGAGCAAATAGCAATCCTGTTATTGCAGAATCTGCTACAGTGGAGGCAAGCACCTGCTGAGTTAGAATAAGTTGTCCCAACAAACACACATGTTTACACACATTGTGATGATGATGAAGTAATTGTGAAAGCCTCTTAAATTTCCACGAAGCAATAGAAGGTGTAGAGCAGTGTAAATCATATGCAAAACGTTTAATTATACTTCATATATTAAGAGGAACCTTAATTAGGCGAAGTGGAACGAAAAATATTTTAAAAATTAGTAAAAACACAAACAAAAACAAAAAAGGTGTAACTAACTTACCTTTAGAGATCTGCAGTGACAGGGGAAGACAGATTTTGAAATAATCCACAAATAAATCATGGACAATTTTGTTGTTTTTAATCATGATGAACACTTAAACACTTAAAAACTTTTAAATTAATTCGTCTTTACAAAACGATAACCGCCCGTATATTTACGCGATTGTAATTACAATTGAATAAATCGAGACCAACAACACAAATACCAACAACACAACAAAAACTTTATGTATACTTTTGCTTCTCTTTTAATTTTTCCTTTTTTTTTCTAATTGATTTTACCATTTTCAATCAAATTTCATTAATACACACGAAAACAATAACAATTATTATGTGAAAACCGAAAGAGCTATAAAAACAATAAAAACAACTGTTTCTTTTGCTTCTCTTTTGAATTTTATTTTCTTATTGACTATGACGTATTCAATTCAATTTGACTAATACACACGATAACAACAACAACAAGTGATAGAAGAGTAAAAGATTTGCACAAGAAAAAAAAGCCGAATTTTTTTTTTTGCTCGTTTTGCTTTTGCTTTATATTCTGCCCACCATTTTTAACAACGTAGTGACGCGGTCACAAATAAACGCACCTTTCTCAAACTTAAATTATTTGTTTATTAATTAATTAATTTTATTACTATCGTTATTATTATTATTTATTAATAAAAATATTCTTTGAATTTTATATGAAATGGATAAAAAATAATAGAGGAGGGCAATGGAATACAAGCCATTAACAATGGGAAGTGGTAGCACATTGGTAACAAGTGCTGGAAAAAAAATTTTATTTTATTAAATACTCTTCTTTACACATTTTAAACGATTTCTTCTTTGAAAATTTATTAACAATCACAAAAGCACCCCCTAATTAATATTTATTTTTACATTTTATTTCACTTTTCTTTCTTTTTGCCAATTTTTTTTCTTAACACTTTTGCCGAAACTTAAGAGCTGTGTTGTTGTACACCAAAAAAAAAAAGAAACGAGAACTCCACCGAACTACGATTTTCTCACAATGAAATGCAAATTACAACTGAGTTTCTTGTCTGTTTTACCAATGAGTGCATCACTCTTTAAATGAGTGCTTTTTCGCTGTAACATTCTTTAAGCAAACGGTATTCGATTGAGTGTGATTCTATTTGTCAGGGATGCCGTCCTTTGATGTAAAATCGTGGTGAATAACGTTAAAGTTAAATATTGCAGGAAGAGATAAATTAATGGAATGAAAAAAATTGTTGAGTGGTATACAGAAAAACACTCAATTTTAATTGTGTCTTCCATACAAATAGATAAACGTTAATAATCGTTCGTATTACGAAAACAGATCCTAATACTTTTTTAGAGGCTTACATTTTTTGACAAGTTTTGATAAAATAACGAAACTACTAATGAAAATCACTTCCGAGTTCCACCGATCTCTATATGCTACTTCTGATGCAAAGCTTTTTCCATAATCTATGGAAGTCGCCGTAGTTTAGTTGATAGTGTGGGGGCCTTACCAGACGCAAGGCCGCTGTTTAAATCCCAAATTAGCCATCTTGAACAACGTAATATGAAAATTATATTTCTTTGGCGACTTCCTTTCAGCAGATTTTTGGCAAAAGCTATGAGAGCAAATAAAAATTATCATGAACATTTTCTCAAAAAAAAATTTGTCGTTCGGAGGAGACTTTAAACTGTAGACCCCGTCACTTATGGATAAAATTAACACACACAACATAAGTGTTGTGTTAGGTCAGAATCTTGACTAAAGGGTTGTAGTAACTAATTATGTATGTATGTCTAGGGGAGGGCTACTAAAAATTAATTTTTCGGGACTCTAGCAAGTAACGATACCCTCTGCAGAATGTTGTGCTCAATCTTTCTACATCTCAAATTACTAGACCAAACCTTGAATCTCTATAAAATACCTTCTATACAAATATGTATCAGAACTTGAATTCTTTTTCTTGTCTTTGTAGATGGTATTCTGGAGTTAAGTTAGTAAGCCATACAGTAAACATTGAATTTGTTTGCCTTGATTGCAAAAATTTTTTTCTTCTTAAATAATGATAAAAGATATGTTTAAGGAAATCCATGCAGATGAAATTTATCTCATCATCATCGTCATTATTTCCATATCATAGCCAAAGTTCCCAGCTATAAAGTGTGATGTGCGTGAAAAATTTTTACCTTCAAAGAGAAGTGAGTATAACCGCCACCACATGGAAAGGTTAAGTTTAAATGGCAAATTACTTTCATTTCATTTTATGGGCTTTTTTACGACGAAATTTTTTTATGAAAGAAAATAAAAAGTTGTTGCCACAACTACCCTCCTGACTCCCAGTAAACAAAGTCTGTAAGAAGAGCTGCTGCAACCAAAAATGTTTTGCTAAATCATGTTTGCATTAAAATAAACGTGTTACTTTTCAACAAGAGGTCTTAATACACATTCTGCAAGACTCCTTGGCCATTGAGTTACCAAATTTGTTTTCTGCTCAACTCAATTGCTCTACATTATAGTAATAGTTGTGAGTTCGCTGTGAGTAGTCTTAATAAATCAGCATAAATCACAATCATACTCTGAATGCAGAGTTCATGCGCTGTTAACCGTTTATATGCAACAAGTGTACACGTCTTCCTGCAACCAAGAGTTAGCATAAAATATAGAAGAAACGTTTCTCTTTGCAACAAGTGTTTTAATATTCACGTGGTTTAATTGCTTTAATATTTTCTTGTGTCATTGTATACATTGCATACGAATATAAAAATTCATAAGAAAGGATATCTTATTGGGTAGTTGGTGGTGGCTCATTTGTATGCTGTTAAGGATTCTTATTGAAATTTTAAAAATCACGTTGTTAAATCTAATCGCTCTGACATGAAATGTAATTGAAGCAAACATCAAAACGTCAGTAGTAATTCAATTATAAAAGATTAAAATTATAAGAGATGATACCCAAGACTGCATAAGGATTTAAAAATAAATTGCAAAAAAAGAGGGAAGACAAAGATAATTAAATTTTAATTATTTTGATTGATTTGATTTCTATTCCTTTTGTTTCATTTTCGCTAATCGTGAAAATTAAAAATTGGCCCTGGATTGCAGTATTCAGATACGTTTTCTTAACAGTTGTGCCAATATCAGGCAATTCGTGTAATTAGTAGAGCTAACAGTTATAGTCTCCATTCTTTATAAGTGGTTCGCATAACTGAACCTGTCATAGCACCGTGTAGTGTAGCAAGTCAACCATGTTTCACAAAAAACTAAGATCCTGTTTATTCTTAAACATCTGCCTAAGACAAGAGTTCATGTGGCCCCAGTTCAAATCCTTGTTTCGTATTACTTTCCGCCTTATATTTTGAAGAGTAATGCTTCATATTGACTTTGTAACATTGTTATACGGACTGCTAATATGTCATGTAGTCCGTGCTAAGAAGCAATGACAGCTATGTACCATCTTGTAACTCTTGATTAGTTTTTGAATTTTGAATTGGGTAAACTCTTATAACTCATATAAAGTGGGGCACAATGTACACAACGCTAGTGACAGTTTTAAGGGGAGTTGGAACACAAAAAGTGATCTTAGAGAAGGCTAACATTCCTTCTTGCATTGGAAATGATTGTATCGCTTTTGACCCAGACTAGATAAATCAGTTAACACTGCTAGCAGTTGTTGGAAACATTTTCTTATTGAATTTTGCATAAAATTTAATACAAAGTTTAGTCTTTAGTTTGAAATAATGTTGTGATATGAGTTGAGAAATGCTTAAAGAAAAAATACTTTTCGAAATGAATGCCAAAAATTATTGAAATTTTCTTAATCTACTGGCTTACACTAAAAAGTTTTGATGCTTAAGGACTTCCATTTTCAATTTTTTTTCTTTCATTATTATTTCTACCTAGTCTTTTAATTCCATTTCATATCCAAATCCTCGACATGGCCAATGTGATTAAAAAAAATTTTTCATCAAACATAAACACAGCATTCGATGCCAATTCACTGATAAAGAAACCTAATGCCGGACTACTGCCAGCTCTATGTATGTATGTACACGTCCTGTAGAACAATTTAATAAGGGAAAGAAATATTAAAAAGATTAGAAGGTTAATGAAACACTTGTTGATTTCTTACGCTAGAAAAAGAAAAAAATACCAATACTTTTGCCAAAAGCAAATATCAATGCAAGATTCAGAAACTAAAATTTTATTTCCAATGTATCACTTGTTGTTGGAAAGTTTAAAGAAAACTGCGCATGATTCCTTAAACAGGAATTGAGTGAAATTTCTTAGAACTATGCAGCAATCTCTTAAATGTCCTTTAGAGCAGCAAAGAGAATTATTTGTTAACTTAATGGCTATAAAGGCTTTGCAGAAAATCTAAGACTGCTACTGTCACAACAGAAAATTTGAAATAAAATTTACAAACTCAACCACTGTAATGGCTTTGCAGAAGAGCTAGGAACAGAATTTTTGAAAGCAGCACGTGCTTCAATCATCACTTTTGAGACAACAGAAATTTGTTTGGCCTATTTTTTTTTATTGAAGCCGTTGTGCCGTTGTGTTTGAAAGTAATTTTAAAAAAAACTTCATAGAAAAACTTTTTTATTTACGATTAAATTTCCTACGAAATTGGGTCAGGAAATAAGACTGAAATTATTTACCATTAAAATTTAAAACAGGGGGGGGGAGGAGGTTACCCTATCAATTTTTAAGACCAAAAGTTTTTCACGCACATGACACTCGTGAGTAGAGGATGTTGACTAATTTTATAAAATTTTCTCGCGATTCTATTACGATAATAGTAATGGCAGTGATGATAATATGATGAGTTGTTAAGGATATTTTCAGCTGCATAAACAATCCTCTTCTAATAGAATATACTTATGAAGGTCTATACAGCATACACATGAGCATGATTTAAAAAGTTTTAATTGCTTAACTTTTACTTGGTATAAGTGCGTACAGATGTATTCAAGTTTGAGGTATTTTTTTACATTAAAAATTTTATGCATTTGAAGTTTGTTATACACTTACACGTGTGTAATTAAATACTCCCATGTTTGTATGTAAATTATTTGATACAAATGTGTTGTATTGAATTTGTATGTGTTTAGGGATTTTTGAAGTATTGTTACTCCATAGACCTCTAATTCTGATAGTAGGACTGTGAAGATCAAAAGAACCTTAATTTAAACAGAACGATTCAAAAGGATTACATGGCAGAGAAAATTTTAGGCGGAGTTTTACTAGTTAAGACAAGCAATAAGATAGCCATCTAATCATAGGCCTTTGCAAGCGTATTACAATAACGGAGAATAAAATTAAGATTTTTGAATAAGGATTCCATGACAAATAAAACTTGATAAATGCAATTTCAAATCATTCTCCAAAATTAATCATTACAACCCTTCACAGTCGCAATTACAACCTAGCTTCTTACACCACTTATATTGTGCATGTAAATTTTATTCATAAATTTTCTACATTTGTTTACACAGGTATTCATGATCTTGTGAGTGTGACAGTTGTCTTCTCATGATTTCCTTGCTTATAAACTAATCGTTCAAATCGAAATTGCCTTAGACTAGTAGTAATGCATTGGCTTATTAGATGTGAAGCCATAATTTAAATCCCCGGTCAGACATCAAAAACAAAATATGAAAAAATATTTTATCGGCGATTTCCTCTCAGCAAAACTCTGAAAGTAAAATAAAATTGCCATGAGAAGTTTATTAAAAATCTGGCGTTCGAAGTCAGCTTTAAACTGTAGGTACCGCCACTCATGTATAAATTTAACACAAACTACATAAATGGTGTGAAAAGGTAGGCCGTAATCCTAACTGAAAGGTTGTTGTGTTAAGAGATTATAAATAATAGGAAGAAATGTTGCCAAATTCTTAATGATTTTTAAATTTTCCAAAAAACAGGCATTAATCTGAAGGTACTTGCTCTCTAGCAGTCGTCAACTTATTAGGAAGGACCAATAATGAGTCCTAGCCAGATCAGATATTCGTAACTGTCATTTTTCATGTGTTAAATCAATTCTCACATTTTGTTTACTGCATGAAATGAGCATGTGAAACCCTACTCATTGATTTTTAAATATTTAAAAAAAAATTTTTTTTTTTGAATCATTAAGGCTGATATGCTGGCCTGCAATACTGTTTTATATAATTTACTGGCATTGCTAGTTTTTCTTCCCGAATTTCCCATAAAATAGACCAAACGAATGTATGCAACAAAGTTATTGAAAAATTTTTTAAATTATTTTCATTGTATTTGGTAACAAAAGACCGCAAAAATAAAACTGCCAAACAGTAACAGAACAGAAGAAGAAGAGCAAAAAAAAAAGTCTGAAAATATATTTTTTGAAAAGCCGCAACAAATTCATGATCCTAAATAAATTACAATAGAACATCATTTTATACATTTTCTGGGCAACAGCAGCCAAAGTAAATATTGACCACATAATGTATGAAGCATATGCATTTTATGCTAAAACTTTATAACCAGACACATGAGTTTTTATGCTCAAAATAGGGAATATTTTAAACAGGATATTCAAAAAAATGGATTTTAAAAGCGTAAACCAAACTGTAGCCAAAAAATTGCCTCTTTTTTTTGTTTCTAACAAAGTAACACATAAACAAACATTTCAGTACACATACATAGCAACAAGCCTATTTCCTTCATGCCTTTGTACATTCCATTCATTTCTCTAGGCATCTATACTGCTATACTTTCTCTTTCCCCATTCACTTTCTCTCGCTCTCAACAGTGATATTTAAAAATGCAATGGCATTATCACTTTGTATTTTGTGCTGTTGAGTTAGTTTTCTTGTGGAATTTCATGAAAGTCAGCCATCGACAAACAAATATGCAAACCGTGTTCCTTGGCCGTTAGGCTGTCATATGTCACAGTGTGGTTGCTTGTTAATTAATGACATCGTATTGTAGCCAATATTCCTGACTCGCATTCCTACTTCCTCAGGTGGCTCATGAGGTTTACTTTCGATTTTCCATTTTCTTTGTTTTTTTTTGGTGATTTGATGTTGTAATCATGCAATACAGTATTGTTTATAAACAAGAGCTTGTATGTATTAGTGAGAAAAAGAAAGTATAAAATCGTTACATAGCCCACATGAACCAGGGCGTACTGTAAATTAATAATTTCAGCAATGCAGAGTGCAATGGGAGAACTAATAAGTCTTTTCAATAACACATAACCAATGCAATGGGAATCCGCAAAGAAAATTTTCCAAATTATTCAAAAAAAAATTTTTTCCTTCGTCTACTAAACTTACAAAATCAGTAAGGGGCACGGGCACATTTTCCGCAATGAGCAAAGTTCCGTAATTTTATTAACTTATTGCTGATAAACAATAGCGTTTATGCATTAGTTAGAGAGAGAGAAAGAATAAAAGCATTACATATAGCGCACATGTATCCGGATCATTACAACACTTCAGTCACAATTATGGATCTAGTTTCTCACACCACTTATGTTGTGAAATTTTTCATGGCAATTTTATTTACTATCAAGGTTTTTGCCAGAATCTTAGCAGATTTCTGGCAGTCGTCGAAGAAATACTTTTTCATATTTCGTTTAGTTGGGTTTTGAACCCAAGCCTCATGGCTAATAAGCCAACACGTTACCTACTACACCACAGCGACTTCCATTTGTAGAATATGACATCCAAATTAGTAATAAGGTACCTTTGATCCTACATGCAAAATGAAAGAAACGTATAAGCGCTAATGGGAAAACAAATAAAGACTCTTTAATATCACACCCTAATAAATCTAAACATTAAACTGTAGGTACCGTTACTTGTGTATAAAATTTACACACACAACATCAGTGACATGAGATGCGAGGTCTTAATCCAGACTGAAGGATTTTAATGACGGGCATTGTAAATGTTTTTTAGTTGGTAAAAAATGAAGCTTTTTGAAACGCAAAATCGTTTTACCTCTAGGCACTGTAGTTCTCAAAAGCTTTAAATGTTATCCATACAGCAGTGGCAGTTAAAATTCCATAAAAATCTTTTCAAGATATTGTTTATTGTTGTTGTTGCTGTTATTTGATTCCTTTGATATTTTTCAATTCTGACATCTAAAAAGAATCAGCAACAGCAATAAACAATAAATTCACTCAACGAACAATTGCCATGACTGCAGTTTAAGCCTTTATTTGTCTTATTTTGCATATGTGCTGATAAATGCTTGTAATCTGTAAGATTTTAACGTCAGCTAAAGTGTTTTTGGGTTGTTAACGCTTGAACAACAATTGATGGCAAATACTTTCGCTTATTTTTTCACTTCCTAGCCTTTGTGGTTGTATTCCATTGGCTGTCAATAAGTTAACATATGTTGTTGCTTTAGTTTTGCTTTGAGTTTTATGTTGAAACATCAGCAATTCGTTTGAATGTTCTTTTGGTTTTCATTCGTATACTTCTTTGGTTTAAAATTATTCCGCTTGAGAATGTTTGTATGTTTGTTAGTTACAAGAAGCATAAACATGCACTGAACTAATTTTCTTTAGTTTTGTTGTAAACTAAAATGAAACTTTACATGGCTTTAAAATAGGTTGCCAATTGTTTACGCTTGCAACAACTGCTTGCCCCAACACTGGAAACAAATTTAAAAAAAAAAAATTGCAAAATTCAATTGCAATTGAGTTTGTTGCAACAAAACCAAACAAGATGAAATATTAAAATAAGAGATAAACAAAAAACAAAAAAGCAAACACTAATCTTTGCTTTTTTTTAATTTCCCAAGTAAATGTAGGCCAACACAATGTATGTACGTACATTGCCCACAACAAGCACTTTCTCTCTTAACACTCTTTATGCAAACATAAACATTTATATTGATCTACATACATATGTATGTATGTACATATGTAAGTATATGTGTTTAACTACCAATACATTGCTATTGACGTGTACTTATGTATTTGTGTTCAACAATTGTCAAACAATTGTTGAAACAAATCGAACTTTTGCTTCGGACTATTGAGCTCTTTCATTACTTTCACATACACAAATAAACACACTCTTTCATACATATTATGTACAATGTATGTTTTGTTCAATCTTCAATATTTGTTCTACATTTCTTTGACCAATTGTTGCTTTTACTGCCAATGCCATTACTACTGGCACTGCTACCTTAGGAAGTAGTGCATAAAAGCCCGGGCATTTTGATAAGAACATTATTGTTGTTTAAATGTAAGGCCAAACAATTTCGGAATAAAATTTCAGAATAATATTAGTGAAGTTAAACAATATTCACAAAATATTCAAATCCACATGAGATCACACAAACAATCTTCACGAAAAACTGGCATAATGGCTAACATACCTTAGGCGCGCTTAGTGTGTGAAAAATATGTGGTTTGAACCAAGATCTCACGCCAGACACACTAGGTTCTCCTGTAATGAATACTTGACCCATACTAAAAAAACATAATACAAAGTAGGTAGATTGCATTATTATCTGTAGGAGGCTAATAGTATTACTAAAACTTCGCTAAAGAAGACTCGTAAAGGCTTTAAAAGCTTCGAAAGACGGAAACCAAAAAAAAACTACAGAACACGTTCGATATACCAGCACCAGACAGCGAACTAGTTAAGTAAAAATATACAATGAAAGTGTATATTTTCAGTTGTCGCAATATGAATTACATTCTGTGATGTTTAAATCCTTTCCTTTCCTTTCCACTGATATTTAAATTGTTTTCGCATTTCACATTTCTGAAGTCGCCATAGTCTATTGGCTTATTATATGTGAGGCCACAATTCAAACCCCATGTCGGACGAAATGACATATAAAAAAATACCCTACAATATGTAGTTACCGTAGTCTAGTAGGTAGTTGTGTTGACTTAATTAGACGAAAAGTCAGGGTTCGAAACCCCGGTCAGACATCAAAAACTGAAATATGAAAGAAATATTTCTTCGGCGACTTCCTCTCCAGCAGATTTCCGGCAAAAACTCTGAGAGTAAATAAAATTGCCATAAAAAGTTTATCAAAAGAAATCTGTCGTTCGGAGTCCGACTTTATACTGTTGGTCCCGCCAGTCATTTATGAAATTAACACACACACAACATAAGGCCGTAAGCCTGACTGAAGGGTTGTTAATGGCCAATTATGTATGCCTTCAGTGACTTTCTCTTCAGCAGATTCCTGGCAAAACTCTAAGAATAAATACAATTACTATGAAAAATTTCTCAAAAATCTAACGTTTGGATCTTTAAATTGTAGCCTTTCAACTGTAGGTCCACTCAACATGGCTGGTCTAAGAAGCTAATTCGTAATTCTGACGAAAGTGTTGTAATGGCATATTAAATTATGAAAAATATAAAATTTTCATGCCGAACTATCCATATGAATAAATGTACCAGTATTTATACGTTTTAATTAATTCCTATTATTTGAGCTTTGTACACCACTGTGCAATTGTATACGAATACAACTGGTTTCAATACATTGCCCACAGAGTATTAAACTGTACGCATATCTTTAATAATCGCCCATATATTCCCTTGAGTATTGTCATCAGTTTTCCGAAATTTTATAAAAAAAAAAGGAAATGTTTTGACATGTTTATCCTTGAGAGGTAGACGGTAATAGACTACAGCTTTAATATGCGGAACTTTTGCCAAGAAGTTTATTTTATTTCTTTTTCTTTTTTTTGTCCTTCTATTGTCATATCTTTTTATTTTTATTTTCTTTCCCCCATTTTGTTAGAATAGAAAACTTTTTTTGTGCACTCACACTCACTCACACAGAAATGTAAAGAAAAAGAGAATATTTTCCATAGTGCATGTACGCATGTGGCTCTAAGGATTTCGTTTTTGTTTTGACCATCAAATGTTTTTGTTGTTTGAAACATTAATTTGTTTAATGTTTATGTGTGTATTGTTATTATTTCCGATTGATTTATGGTTGAAAGGAAAGCCTCTTAAAGATTACCGAAACTAATTGAAATATTCTCGATCAAGTTTGTACGATATTCAGTCTTTGCTAAATCCATTGCCGAATTCTAGCTGTCACATGTAATAATTACTCAAATATTTAAAATGTGTTCTTATACGTTTTAAGCCTTCAACATAAATATCACTCAATTGCTTTAATCTCTTGTTACATACTCAATATTGTTTATGGCACAGAGAGGTAAAAGTAAATGAAAAGAAAGTGAATAAAGTTGCAATTAGTTATGGCTTACCACATTTTGTGAAAATGCTCTCTAAAGAGAGAAATTTATTATCGGCTTTACCACAAATATACTCATGCTCGATACCAATAAAAGTGTTCAAAGGCAAGCTTATAATCAAAGCTCAGTACAAGAAATTGACAGTGAAACAAAAATTTAAAATCATTTTGAGTG
>QOCX01001945.1:1347-17933 GCA_005959815.1 Sarcophaga bullata | reverse complement strand
AAATCGATATCGCAATGTCCGCTAATAGACGGATGTATTTATATAAGAAAATAAAATGCGGGTTTAAGTTTGAAATACATGTGAACCGCTTTAAACTTTTATTATTATCTTTTTATATGATTTTACAAATATCGAAATATGCATAATCTATGATTTTACAATATTTTGTGACCCAAATTTGAAATTACATTATTTTACTAATTATTAAAATTTGTAATTTTTACAATATTTTACAATCTGAATTCTTTGCGAAAGTTTATTATTTTGCTTATTATTTTAATAAAACTTATTTATTTTTATTACTAAATTGTTGTTGTTTCATTACTTTTAATAATTTACTTATTACTTCAAGCTTTTAATAATTTGCTTAATAATTAATATATTCTGTATATGACACCAGTTCGGTTTTAATTTTCGATGAACTCTTAAAGTATGTCTGTGCTATGAAAATTATAACACTAATCTTTATGAATCTATACACTGTTATATTATATACAAATAAAGTTCTGTTAGACTATACAACAAAACTTTACAAGTATCATATATCACCACCATATAAAAAATTAAAAATAGAGCAAAAACCACTTTACCTGTAATGTAAAAATGTAAAAAATGTAAAATGTAACTGTAACTGTCTCACCATCCAAAGTAGAATGTATGAACAGTGTTGAACCGCTGATGTAAAAGTATACGGTGTGCAATGATTATGCAGGAAGAGGACTGCGGGAGCCATTGAGTTGCTAGCATCAGTCGGCTGGGGGAGTTCAGTCCTTTCCTAGCAAAAGCTGTCTACAATACAAATTTATTATAGACTCCCTATTTTGTTATGATGTTGAAGGACTAGATTATCATTTAAAATGTTCAATATGCCCCAATCTAGTCGTTTTATAAGTTTAACTATTGCTTGGTTAGTCAAAACTCTCAGAAAAATATCACCACCTCTATTGTTGAGGGATGTTGCCTCATAACCCGCGCCTTCCAAGTTTCCTAGGCAAAAAAACGTTCTTTGTGGAAACCCCACAATTAGCCCTACATCTTGGACTATTCTACATTTTCACTGTTAGAAAACATCCCTATTTTAAAGCCTCAGTTTAACACTCTCTTTAAGATACACATTTGTTAAATTTATTAATTCTGAAAAATAATTATAGGTTCTTTCTAACCGTAAACATATTCAAATAAAAAAAATTACTTCAATTGTAGTACACAAATCTATATTTATATGTATATAACCTTCTATAAATTATATTTAATTTTAACATTTAAATGTCTTTAATATTTATACCGAGCCTCAATAAACATTTTAAATATAAAAGAAACAAAAACCAAAAGAAATTTTAAAGATACAATCGTTAGCAATATTGGAACAGTTTGGAATTGGAACATAGCCATAATGTTATTAAAGATGACAATAATATAGCAAACATATGTTATGATATACAGTGGGACAGAAACAATATAATGCTAACGAAATAATTGATTGTTGTCTCTTTTCGTTTTTATGATTATTTTTATCTTTTTAATTTCATTATGGACTTACCAAATCAATCGAATCCATGATGAAAGTCTCCAGCACGATGTCGACGATGTGGTAGCTGTATTATTTATATATGAAATCTTCTAAAAATGTGTTAAATTCAATAATGATAATTTATAGATTAGTCTCTAGGTTAAATCTTAATTTAATATTAGTCTTCATAATTTTAATACAAAAATATATGTATGTGATATTAGATATTTCAGCAGGATTTCAGATTAACATAATAACAGTTTAAAATTTTTTTCTTTTAAACTATTTCTTTTGTCTCAATTTGAACATTTGACCATTTTCAATATTTCAATGATTACAATTCAAATTATAATATAATAATAGTAATATTTCTTTTTAAGTTGGGATAATGCATAAAACATTTAAAATATTTTCATAATTTCATAATTTAACTCACTTTTATGACAATTTATGACACTTTTCAAAAAAATTAATAAAAATTAGGATACTTTAACAATATAACGTTAATAAGAATTAAGAATTAATTAAGCGGAATTTAGCCATGATGTCGTAGAGAAATTACGTTGAAACCATTCCGTTCCATTTCCCATTTCGTGATAATTCATGATAAAATTAAGCACGTGATCACCATTCAGTTTCTTCTCTGGGTAAAGTTGAATTCAGGCTCTTCTAATGTACTACTCAACTTTGTGGAGGTTAGGATTTTGGATTCCAGTTTTACTCTTAATAATGACAAATTTCCCACCATGTTCTCTTGGGCTATTCTGTGGTCTTATTTCTCTTTTATTTTATTAATTTTTTTATTTTATTTAATTTAATTCATTTTATTTATTCTTAAAAAACTTCTCTATTAACACAAAGAATAGTCACATTTGCCACATTTTAGTAAAATGAAAGTAATGCTAAGGTTTACGATGTGAATACTTTGAAGTTTAAAAGGAAAAAGAGGTCGATTAAGATCGCGTGATCACCCACGTTAAGTCGCTTCTCGATCATTCTATTATTTCTATAGGAATAAAACCGCTGTTCCGAAAATAACTGTAAACATTTAAACTTGAAACTTCCAATTTCGAAATTCCGTTATATGTGGGAGAAATTGCGACCTTGTAAAGTTTCCAATTATCTGCACCCCAATCTTATTTTTGTTTTTTTCTATTTGGGTCCTTTCTAAATGGTATTTAGTACGTTTTAATGAACATGTGGTGAGAAACATTATATTTATGTAAATACTAGACGTGTGCACAAGACGCTTAAAAGTGTACAGTATTGCATTTTTCTCATGAGCGAATATTGATTGTAGTAGCAAATACAAATAAGAGTGAAGCAAAGATAGAGTACAAAAAAACCAGGGCACACAAAAACCATTGTACAACAGTTTAAAAGACAGTTGTGTGAAGTGTACAACAAAAATATTGTCATCTTCATAGTGTCACAGTGTGCATTTCTTCTTGCAGTAAATTGGAGAGAAGAAGAAAGTGCCGAATGTTTTGCTCTCGGGAGCCGAACTTCTTTTGAGTGTCGTCGCAGTCTGATCGACAACTAAAGCATAAGCAATGTGTCTGAATTCTCTCTGCACAATTGTGCTATGGAATGGTAATCCCTTGTATAGATACACTTATGTGCGCATATTTTTCAACGTAAACACTACTGAAATTCGTTTGACAATACTGAAAATTTTATTTCAGTAGTGAGATATGCTCCTACAACATAAAGCATATTTCCGTTACTTCACAGATCAATAAGTGCAGTTGTACACTTTGAATAAAAGAGAAATACACATTTTAGTGTACTCGTAAAATCAAGAACAACAGAAAAGAGAACAATTCAGTATTGCATTTAGTGAAGGGTAAGCTAGCAAAATGTTTTGTGCACACGTCTAGTAAATACTTAACCTATTATGAACCGACAAAAATATCAAAGTAACCAAACATTTCTCTGCTTACTCAAGAGAATATAAATTTATGAAAAATAAAATAATTTAGAAATCCAAACGACTATTACACATTATTGCCAGGAATTCTTTATCTGTAGCAGAGTAATTTCTTTCATGATTGTATAATATTCTTGGGGCGTAGCACACCACCTCAAGTACTTTTTTTAAGTAACTCAAAAATATCTTCTATTGCTCTTATATGTCCGTTTAGCGATTTGCTAAAAATAAGGATGTCGTCCAAATATACAAAACGCAGTTTTGTTAATGTAATCCATTAATATTTTATTCATTAGCCGTTGGAATTTGGCTGGCGCGTTTTTAAAACAAAACGGCAGTTTAATAAATTCTTATGGGCCATGTGGCATTACAAATCCATCTTTTACCTGTATATTTTTTTTATACCCAGATCTTTTGGATCCTTTTGTTAAATCAAGTGTAGTAAAATACTGTTATTATTATATTATATAGTTTATCAATTTATCAGACTCAATATTTGTAGAGGATATTTATCATCTATTGTAACTTCATTCAGTTTTCTATAATCTATAACTTTGCGATATTTTTTCTCACCTGAATTAACTATTTTATTAAGTACAACAATTAATGGACTTTAACTTTTCAGGCTTATACCTTATTCTGTCATTTCTTTGAATTGTCTTCTAATCTCTTCTTCATGCTGTGTGGGATATATAATTTAACTAATTGCTGCTGTGTCGTGTAGTTTAAACTCATGCTGAATTTCAGTCGTATTGGTTAATAAATCACCTAATTTAAAAAGTAATTATATAATCGCATCAATAGTTTCATAATTCCCTATGCTCTTTTTTCATTTAAATGATCCAATTTAAGCCTGTCTAAATTCGAATCGCTAACTTCAAGAGTACAAATAATAAAAATTACAGGCTTTTCCGTTAAACGGTATTTCCTATTTTTCAATTTTATTTATGCATTCAATATTTTAATATATCAATACCTATTATAAAATTATATATCCTTCATTTTAGGGTGCGACTTTCCAACGCACTCTTGCATGGTTTGTTAGATTAAATTCTTCTGGTGCTGCTGTACCTCATAATCCTCATAATCATTTGTATCTTTATCAGTTAATGTCGGTTTAATCTTAATTTTTGTAAATCTTTTATTTCGTTATAATAAACTTAAACTAGCCCCGGTATTTTTTACTGCTATATATTTTTAATTTCAATGTTTAATTTTGCCTTTGGCTGACATTCTGAGGATGCGTCATAAAAAAATGTATTAATTTCTTCTTCATAATTATTTTCAGGTCCTACTGGGGCTTTGCCTTTCAATATCTAAGCGATTTCTCCATTGGTTCTACGTGATTCAGTCCTGGTGAATTTCTACGAAATTGATTAGAAATAGATCCAGAATATCGTACCTGTTGAATCTGTCATAAAGGGTAATTGTTATTATTTCTTATGTCGTCTTGGAATCTGTGTCGTCCTGAGTTATTACCACCTTCATTATTTTTACTAAAGCTATTCTGTTTATAAAAATTATAATTATATAATTATTATTATAATATATATAATTATTATTATAGTTTTGCTTAATATGACTTCTATATTTTCTTTGCTTTCTATATTTTTTATATTCTGATCGTACGCAAGTGTTTTCGAACCGTCTTCTTGTCAAAATTCCAAGAATATCATTCAAGTTCCTTTCATCATACATTTCGTCTAATAGTATACCTTGTGTCATTTCGACAATACACTGTTAATTTATCTGCTTTATACTTAATATTTTGTATCTCTATAACTCACTAACCGTATTTACTCTTAGGTTAGCAATTATTTTATATATATGGTGTGGGTCAACATTTGGCGTGAATCGTAATTTTAGAGTCTCATTTATAACCCTCCAGTTATCTGGTGCGGGAAAGTTGATGATGAGATCCTTCGCTTGGCCCTGGATTGTTTTGTAAAATATCATCCTTACTACTTCCTTTCTTAAAATTTCTTCGTTGATGGTCGACAGCAAATATTCTGTGCTGCAGAAAAAGCTATTTATAGTATACATAGGTAGATATTTACGGAACAGACAGGTAGATGATTTATTGTCTTCATTATTTTCTCTCTGGTGCTGTTGTACGACATTGGTTTGTTTTGATCTTGCTGTTGTTGTGGTTGTCGGTGTTGTTGATATTGTTGTTGTAACTGCAAGTATGCGCTCTTTAAACGTTTTAATTTCCTCCATCATGTTCACCGAGGACATTTCTTGAGCCTGTTCCCCCATCCTTCGGTGTTTATCGAAATCCCATTGTCTTTTTTTTAATACACCTTGAAATTTTGTTTGTTTTTCTGGTCCTGGTCACTTTTCTTCTTATTTCTTTTTTCTTCTTCTTATTTCTTCTTATACATAAGTGCATTGCAGTTTTGACATATTTAAAGTAAATGAACTCTTCAGGAAATGCAAAGCGTCAATAAAAAATTGATTAACAAATTTAAGTATTGCAAAAGTAGCAGTTAAATAAAATAAAGTTCATTTACCTATTTTATTTAAAAAGTTAACTTGCGCGAATTAACTTGCGCGACACTCAATCATTAGGTTTGGTGACAATAGCATTAGGTATATGGCTGATGCCAGGTATCTTGGAATAGCTATGGGGGAGCGTATGCGATTCCATTTTCATATCAAGCGCATAAAAGAGAAAGTTACAGTAGTCTTTGGAAAGGTCAGTCGCATTTTCAGGAATGATTGAAGCCTCAGCAGGCGTTTGATGAATCTGTTTGGTATGATGCGGTGATAACTGTTGCTGGCAGACGTAAGATTCTCACTTGTCAAAGAATTGCTCTCTTGGCCTGTATCCCAGTATGTCGTACAGTGTCCACAGACGCATTGCAGGATTTTGCTGGTACAGCACCCCTTGATCTGGAAGGGAGACGTAACAGTATCGCTTTTTAGGTCAAGAAGGGATGCCGCTTCCTGTGCGTGATTAGATTTCTTCCTCTCATCTTGCAAGTGGGAGTGTTATGATCAAGTCACTTCTAAAGTATCATGAGTCTAGATGGCAGACTTAATGGACGAGCAGTGACAAAGGTAGGGTGACTCATCAGTTTATACCTAACCTGACGTTTTTACGGGAGCACCTAGATTTTTGTTTCGGCTTAATTTTGGGGTTCATACTTATGGCACATACATTTCTGCATGATAGGGGTCGGTCCATCACAGCTTACGGTCGGTGTAGAATGGAGACTGATGAATGGAATCATGGCAGTACGTAATTCTGGTAGGGTCTTAGAGGACGTCCGGACAATTGGGAGGTTAGGCCTTTTCGCCAACGAAGTTTTTAGGAAGAGAAAACAGGACGATAGTGGAGGTTTTCACTTTCACTTTAATCATCTGTGGCTCCTGTTATTGCCGTTTCTTTCATATTTGCTTATTCACCATTCACCATTCGATACTTTCTTTTCACTACGAATTTTGTTAAACTCCTAAGAAATATTAAACTTTATTACTACAAAATTTTTTTTCCAAAATTTCTATTATAAGTAATTTTTATATTTTAGAAAAATTTTTGATAAAGCAGACGAAGTGTTTGTTATTATTGGAAACTTCACCTTAATTTTCTTTTTTCTTTTTATGGATTTAATAAGAAAAGTTGAAAGAGAATACCATTACTAGAGTTACTTAATACAACTTTTATACATTGTTAAAGTGGTCTTAATAGAAAAGTTAATGAATCATTTAATTAAGTGGGAAAACTTTATTGATTTAACCTTAAAAAAAAAAGAAACACAATCAGTCTACTTATAATCAGACAAATAATTGAAACTGTTTAATGGTTAATAAATTTTTTTTCTAAGTGAGCACGAAAAAATTAAGTTTCTTGCTATATTAGATATATTTTCATGGTATGTTCGATTAAGTAAGGGATTGGCACATTTAATTATGGCTTTGTAGAATTATAAGTAATTTACTACTTTTTCTACAATTATTTCGGTTGCTATTAACTTTAGCATTAATTGATCTTCTGAAAGCATAAGCTGGACGGACCTTTATCTTGTACCTTGAAGATTTCATTGACTTGTAAGGGTAATACCAATTTAATTGAATCTTACAAAGGTTATGGTTCATTAAAATTTGCGCTCATGTCGCAGGTTGGAGCTTTTTAAAACTGTTTAGGAGGGGCAGATTTTATATTTGTATTAAATATTGCAAATATTACTCAAATGAAATCAAGAGTATGTAGGGCTGCCTATTATCGATTATCCATACCTTTATCAAATGTTTGCTTTGTGAATATTTTATTTGCGAAAGATCTACCTTGCGACGTACTGGTTTTCTCTTTGCCATTAAGAAGGAACTGGTCAAACATCGTAATGAATCATTAAATTCTTTATAAATTACTTAAAGTAAAGCTTATCGTACAAGAACTTATATAAAAATACAAACTCTTTAATCAAAAATTATGGAAAAAATTCAAAAATGAGGTTAGAATCTTATTGAATGTCTTTAAAAATAGCATAATTTGTTTTTTTTTTTCGTTTTAATCGCTTCTTTCAGTTACAGTTTTCCACTTATAATTCTTTTATTTCTATTTCCTTTCTTCACAATTTTCTAACACATAAAATGGCTTCAACTCTATTGATTGCCTCAGAAAAGTTTTACTATACAAACTTATTTCTAAGCAGAAAAAGTTATTTCATTAAATCTATATTGAGACTAAATTCTATAAACCAACAAAATGGCAAAAAATAATAAAACACATACGCACATAAAGAATATATATTTTCAGCAAAGTAATATAAATTGTTATTACAGACTTTTTTTTGTTACATTTTCTATGATTTTCTAACATTTGTTTGTGATTTATGTACTTCAATTGCACATATTTTTCTAAATAGTATTGCAGTGGCTAAAAATGAAATATTTTACACTCTAAAAACACTCTTTCTTGAAAACCTTTCTGTGCGTGTGAATGTAGATATTTAGCACCATAAAATAAAGCAATAAAGTTTTTGGATACAAGGGAATAAAAAATATAGCAACATTTGTGTGCCATCATAAACAGGGTTTAAGGATTATTTCTTGTTTGATTCATTTGTAGAAATTCAAAAAATATTTCCAATAAAACTGAGATTTATAAAAAACTATAAGTTTTTCTGTCAAACAGTGTATTAAAAAAATAATTTCGAATGACTTAAATTTAATCCCAATGAAATTTAATTATATGCAAACAAAATACTTGAACGTAAGTGACACTGTTTTTCTGATGATTTTACATTTCATCAGCCTGTGCCGTATTAATAGAGAAGCAAGATATTACGATAATATTTCGGATTTGCACTATCTTTTAATGGCAGATAACTTTTCACAGAATAAAATGATTTTAATAATGTCTCCCCAGAAAGTGTAACAGAACGGCCCATTGCGATACCATACGTTATATCTAAGCTCAGGATAACACATTTCCCAAAAGAAACAAACTCGACTCCTGAATAAAGTTTACTATTGTCTATCAGTCTCTTGTGATATTTCCATACCGTCCACCAGAAGTGAGTACTGAAAAGCTGGACTGGTTCCATCAATGTTCGATAGAGCCAGCAAGTACAGTAAAAACTTTTTAAGTACATACGGTTTAATGCCGGTTGTAGACTTTTCATTAAAAAGTGTTATCGCTCTCTTCGTTTTCGTGAATTTTTGCTTTAAAATATAAACAATTTTTTGGCAAAATATGTTAACTTTAACCAAAAATTCAACTAATTTTTACAACTCACTTCGTATACATAGATATATGTTTTCATAGTGCAAGGTGATCGGTAGGGTTTTTATAAATGCGTTTAAACTTATGACTTTCACAATTTAGTATTAATGAACTTAATAATAAACCGTTAGAGGATTTTCTTCAATGCTTACAAATACGCATGACGTCGCATTACACTTTCGTATTAAACTCGAGCACTGAAAATTTTAGTGTAAGTGACACTTTTTTAAAATATTCTTTCTTTCTTATGTGTCACTATAAGCTTTAGCTTCTAAATTATATTATCGCTTATTTAATGATATTTGAGGTACGGAATTTGGATCTGAGAAAATATTCAGTAATAATTCCGAATAGAATACAAAACATGGACTAAACAATTCTCAAAAAGATTCATAATCCAAAACAATCTAAAATAAATATGCCAACGATTTTAGAGAATTTTTTTATATTTAAACAAGTATCTCGGCTGATCTGAGTAACTTGAAAAGTTATTTAATGTTCCATTAACTACTTAATGACTTTCACAATTTAGTATTAAATGAACTTAATAATAAACCGTTAGAGGATTTTCTTCAATGCTTACAAATACGCATGACGTCGCATTAAAACTTTCGTATTAACTCGAGCACTGAAAATTTTAGTGTAAGTGACACTTTTTTAAAATATTCTTTCTTTCTTATGTGTCACTATAAGCTTTAGCTTCTAAATTATATATATCGCTTATTTAATGATATTTGAGGTACGGAATTTGGATCTGAAGAAATATTCAGTAATAATTCGAATAGAATACAAAACATGGACTAAACAATTCTCAAAAAGATTCATAATCCAAAACAATCTAAAATAAATATGCCAACGATTTTAGAGAATTTTTTTATATTTAAACAAGTATCTCGGCTGATCTGAGTAACTTGAAAAGTTATTTAATGTTCCATTAACTATATGCCCTATTAGTCCACTGGGTGAAAGATACTTTTCTATGCCAAATTAAAAAAACAAAAAAATTTTAATCGTACATTACAGTTAAATCGTACATTATTTTGAAGAGATTATGTTAGAGGAAAAAATTAAAATTTGCATTAAAATGTATTCTAATTTTTTTAAAAGACTGAGTGAAATTCTTTAAATCAGTAAAAGTTAGTTAGTAGGAAAACATAATCCTGGCCTCATTTTAATATAAATTTCCTAGTCATTCACAAACTAAATCGCCAGCGAATTTATTTTTAGTATAATAATATTTGAATATCCTTTACTTTTTGTGCGTTTCAGTACTTTGCACAAAAATCTGGTTAGCGCTTTAATAAACGTCAACGAAGCCGGTTTACTTAAAATTGGAATCTGTCGAAGAAACCGAAAATTGGTTTCGAAAAATGTTGGAGACTTACATTCTCCACTATATGCTCACTAGGGTGAGCATATACGATACAATTGTTTCAGGCTTTTCTCCTTTTAATTGGGAAGGTAATTCAATTAGCAAATATAGCTTGAGTTGTTTAATTAACAAAGCTTTTACTCCTATTATCGAAGCAAATCGCTCAAAAGAGCTCTTCAGATTTGGAAATCCTTTGTAGAGTGAGTGGTGAGCTCAATATCTATTCGGAAAACTGTTCGTACTTCTATTTGTCTTTTTATTTTAGATAAATTGAAATTAAATATTCCCTTTTGTTATGTTTTTAATAAATATAATAAAATTATTATAAATTTGAAATAAATAATAAGTTCTGGTACAATAAGATCATAAGTTCTTTTATTTACCTTTAACTCATTTATTTCTACTAAAGAGATTCACTACAAAATTTAAAGAATACACATGGTTTATCATCGCTGTACTTGTATATTAATAATCTTGTAGGTTTCTCTTTGACAGGTGAACATATTTTATATTCATTTCTCTATTTTATGTTATTAATTACTTGTATCATTTGTTTTCTATTTTATTTCATAAACTTTACTACTTGTAAAGTCTTTATGTTTTCTTTTCCGTTTTCTATCGAAAAACTTTTAACAATTTTTTTCATTTTTCTCTTTAAATTTACTTAAATTGTTAAGCTTAAACTTTTCTTATTAATTAACTTTGTAACTGTTTTAACAATTACTTAAGGATTAAAAGATATTTGCTTGCATGGTTATGCATCATAAGATGGAAAATTATCCTATAATACAAAAGAAAACTTATTCAAATTATGAAATAAAAAGAAAACTATAAACCAACTTAAGTAATAAAACTAAATTAATAAACTGATCCTTATCGCCACCATATCAGTAGTTAATTGTGTAAAGTTAGGAGAAGTTTGTGTGTAAAGAAGTTGTGAAGAATAAAAATTGAGAAAAGAAAAATCTGTTTCGCCAATAAAAATTAATTCACAATTTTAATCTATTATGTCCTTATCAATAAAACTTGAGTAATAACATAGAAAATGATGTGATTGAAGACAGTAAAGTGAATTAGCGCTATAGAATTTGAATTTTGTTAGATTATGAAATAAAAATGAACAGAAAAATATCTCATTGGTTGATATAAAAATATTACAGGTTATTTTAAAATGTTCCATTTATTAGAATTTTTAGTAAATATCATATATTTGTAGGATTATAATCATATCCTTCAATCACATCGAACGGGATCGTTAGAAACATTTAAAATGAAAAAAGAAAGAATAAGCTACGGTTATAGGGTATACCTAAGAGTAGTGCAAAGATTTATTATGAGAAAATTTTTATTTTGCGTCATAATTGAAAAAATTCAAGTTAATTGTTCGGAATAAATAAGAGAAGTGGTTTTGGTATACATACACAAATTCAAACATCAATTAAATTACACAGTGGGACAGTGAAAATACTCCTGAGTATAGGTAGCTACTCGGGACATAGGATATAAGTTGTTCAGTTAGTTGAGTACTGTTTTTTTCTTTATCTGTTTACAAAAAATTGTTGATTACTCAAATATGTTTTAACCTTTTTTAAAAAATCTAAAGTTTTCTAGAAAGGATCTTGTTCAAACTTATATGTTATGAGTTTTGATGCGGTAAACTTGGAAAATATGATTTTTTGCCTAATTTTTTCAGGTTTGGCCTTTCTATTTTTGAGTTCTGCTCAATTAACTGATGAACATAGACTAGATAGTCACTCGAGTGTATTTAATTTTTTGTATTTTGTTTCATAGTGTTATCATGCGCGGACACTTGGAGTTATTTTATACCAATTGTCCTCCTAAGTCAGAACGCAGAGTAAACCCTCTCTAAAAGCAACCTCTGTTAGAATGTCCTTAATAGCTTGAGAAATCATATAGATTTGAAAACGGGTAGACCGCAAAATTTCTAAGGGATGGGGAGAGAATATCTTATGCAAGACAATTCTACAAGTAACCAATCAAAATAAATAGGGCATTCGTTAAACTAAACTAGACCCAAATCAAATTTAAGCTTCTCCATGTCCTTTAATATCGAAACACAGATTGTGTCTAGAGATTAGAAACATTTTACCGTCTTTCTAGCCAAAATTATTTTAAGAATGTTGCTAGGATAGGACAAATTGAAATCTTCAACATGTGTTTCGTGTTGTTAAGGGTATTGCAGTGCATTAACATTTATTAATATAATCTTAATCTGCTTTAGGTTTATTAATATAAACCTTAATCTGCGTTTTAGATTTTAATTTACAGAGGTTTAAATTGTACAGATACATAATGATCGCTTGGTTATAAAATGCATATAACATTGACGTACTCCAAACTTTCCAAATACCAATTAAATCCACAAGTTTTGACTCTGTTGGCAGATGCACCATTGAAAACGATATCTTTGATAACTAGCCTAAAAATTATTTCTCTCTCCATCGTCGTATGAGAGGTTAGTGTAGCCTGTCCGAAATCAATAAATATCATATATAACAGTGATTGCCATTAGTAGGATTACTCGAAGATAATTTCGAAACTATTTACACTATTTACAGTATCCAAAAACGATTTGTTTAGACGAAATTCAGCATGCCTCTAATTTAAATTGCCTCTTCGTTTTAGTTTTGATTACCCTGCTGTCATCTTAAATGTTTTCTTTCTAATTATTTACTCACTCACCAACACAAACTCCTTTAAAATTTAAATTAATAAACTTTAGGGGCCATTTTTTGAGTGCGACTTTAAACTCAAGCTTAAGGTAATCGCCAATTAAATGTAATGTAATGGTGTTTTCTTTTCTACAAAGAAAATATTATCCTGTTACAAGGTGCCATTAAAAAATTGCTGAATGCCACTTTTGTTGTATTTTTTGATTTGTTTTCAATAAAATATGTAAATATGTCGTAATTTTTTGAGCAAATTTTTTTTAACACTCTTCTAACGCTGAATGCAATTTTTCTATATTACTGACCATGTGGCTTTAATAAGGTTACTCCGCAAAACAATGAAAAAATTAACTTTAAAATTGAATAACGATACGATTTTTTTTTAATTTCATGTGGTAGCCCTATAAATAAACAAAAGTCATATGCTTTACAGGGTATTATCAGCACTCTCGATTTATACAGGGGCATAAAATGCAATGGCCTCCACCATTGGCAAGTGCGAATTATAGAATAAAACTTACCACCCTTTGGAGAGCGAAACACTTTGAAGAAACAAACAAAATTGCATTTTTTTTAAATAAAATGCACATTTTTTGGTAGAAAAGAAAACACTGAGTTTGCATTTTTTGAGCGGGAGTTTAAACCTTGTAGAGCTGCCACACTTATAAGCAAAAAGTGACAATGCTTTCCACAACAATTTGCTTTTGTATAAAATAAAAGCAGCTGGATACGATTGATATTTAAGTAAAAAAATAATTTTGATAAATAATAAATAAATTAGGAATGTCTATTGTCAATTTCGGTTTTATGTAATTTCATAAACACTTAAAATATTCGTTTTATTCGGCTTTCTCACACTTAAAAGTTTTTTCTTTTAATAAAATTTGTCAACTACTTTCGGCAGTTACGTTGGGGGTTTAAACTTAAGATTAAGTTAACTCAAAAAACTGAATACGAAGATTAAAGTCAACTTAATCGTTAATCTCGCACTCAAAAAAATGGCCCTAAGACGCGTTAGGTTACTACAGCTTATAAATAACGCTATGCGATTGAAAAGAAATTAAATACACTCGAGTAACTATATACTACTAAGTTGTTCGCATATTAGTTGAGTGGAAATTATTTATTTTTATTATTTTAACTTTCACCTAAATTTATTCATTACACAAATATTTTTAAACAAAAATTTCAAAAAATCAAAGCCTATGTGCAGTTGGTCACTCCTTTTAACTCCTTTACATTTTTATTTCTTTCTTATAACCCACCGTTTTTGTATCTGCACAAATTTGAGTTTTGCAGAATTTCCTCATACTATAATTTTTGGAAAACGTACAATGTCGAATTTGTTTATCTGAATTCAAAGCTTGTTTCTTCATGCCCTTACCCTAACAATTTTCTTACTTGACAGTGATGGCGTTGATAACGTCATTAACACAGAAATATGAACCGAGGGCGCCCCCAGCTAAAAATCCGCACAAAACAATGACGTTTACGGTAATTGACCAATTTTGTTTGTTCACGTACTCATTCATCAACATATAAGCCTCATCGCTGAAGATGGTTTTTCATGGAAATAAAGGTCAGTTCTCAACTGCTTCGGACCTCAATCAACATACATACGTCGTCTGCATCTAAACATTAAAGTTATTGAGTAATGAGGCTTGCCAGAAGTTGAGAATGCAGCACAACAATTACAGGATAAGAGTGCAAAGATAGAAGCTATCATTAAGTCTACATCGATAAAAAAAAATGCGGTGTGTTTAAATTTCACTTTTTGTAATTTCCGCGAACCATTTATATACTCAAGTCAACTAAAAAATGAGCCTTATTTGAAAAAACGAAATTGTCGAATTTGGAACGATACCTACCCACATGAAATCCATGAACGTACATCGCTTCCCAATAAAGTCACTGTTTGACTTAAGTGGAGTTAACGAGGCGGTCACTGTTAAGCAAGAATACCATGATCGATGATTATTTGCCACACAGCTTATGTCATATTGGATATCCTGTACGAGCGGGTTAAGAGTTCACGTAGAGCTGAGCTTTTTTGTGGAATTTTCTTAAGTCGCAGGATTATCCGAATAAGCTACTAGCCACAAATGTCCATCCGTCAGATTCAGTCATAGAAGTTCCAGCCTCATAGAAGGTTGAACATCACGGATACACATCACCCAGAGAAGCCGTGACGAATATTTGAAACTATTGGAAAATTTGGATGATATATCACCCACACTTACAAAGGTCCTGTATTTACTAACATTAACAATTGTATTCGCATACAGGGTACCATTTTCATGATAATAAATACTAAGGGTAAATAAAACATAGAAACTACTATATATGTGTATGAGTGATAGCCGATAAGACCTATAAGCCAAAGACGATTAGACCTATATTAATGGCGGCCGAAAGCTGTAGATTGAAAAATGAAGCTGTAAATTGAGAAATAAAAGGAATATTGAATGAAACTTAAACCTAATCGTCGCTTGCAAATTGCACGATTAAGATATCATATACTATACCATTTTGCTATAAGAAATTTATTTATACGTAAAAATTTAAAACTGTTATTTTAAATTGATTTTAAATATGTGTTGCAGACTGCCCTGTCGACTACTATCACAATATATTTAGGTTAACGTAACACAATAAATGTCTGTTATCGGTATTGCTTTTTAATTTCCATTTTATTACCAAAATACACAGCAAACACACGCCCAAGTTCTGGAAACGCATTTGATCATGTTCTGAAAACGAAGCGATCTCTGGCGTTTGCATTTTTCGAAGTTGCATTCGAACAATGAAACATATGTTTTATCTAACAAAACATACAACACACCCACCCCCTCAAAAAAAAACTAAAAATGCCGCCATCTTATTTGCTTGCTATATTGGCTTTAAAAAAGCAGAAGAAATGCAAAAAAAAGCACTAAGTTATGTTTCCAATCCATTGGACATTCCAGATCATGCAGAAGTACTTACTTACACAGACAAAAAATTGGGTTTCATTGCAAGTTTTTGCGCTTAAAGTTTCATAGCTCTGTACCGGTTAAACAAAACTATATTTATGATGGTTCTAGAAGGATCTTCTAGACATATGAGCAAAAGTTCAATTTCAGAAATAGCACGTTTGGCCAGCGTTTTAAGATTTCTGGCAGTCGGGTCCTTCCAAGGTGTGATCGTCAATGACATTAATATAAGTATGGTCCGTAGCACTTTTTGTAAAGTTTTAAGCAACGTACTTAGTATTCTTGAAGAGAGGCTGTGTCCCCATTGGATTCAGTTGAAGATGTTTGAATCAGAAGAAAGTTTAACAAGAAATAACCAAATAATTAGTTTTAAAGTTAACA
>QOCX01001944.1:0-26603 GCA_005959815.1 Sarcophaga bullata | reverse complement strand
CGAAAGCCTCCAATAACTCGTTAATCGCCATTCGTTTATGAATACTTTCTGTGAATTTTATTCTTAAATGTCAAACGGTTAAAAAATGAATATGTAAAGTACAAATGGTATAGTAAAGCTTCGAATATTTTCAGATTAAAATATTTCTAAAGTGAATCAACAATCAACATTTAAATTCTATTAACATGTGTGTTCAAAAAGTTTATTACGTTTTACATTTTAAGCCACAAAAGGAAACATAAAATTTGTTGTCATTTTAATATTTTTTTTATTTTGTTTTTATTGTCAGTTCCCTGTGAAACGGTTCACAACAAAATATTGTCTTTTGATTTGTCGTTTTCATACCTTTTATTGCAATCAATAACATATCTTGAGAGAAAATAAGCGTTTTTGAATATTTTTTTCTGCTTAAAAAAAAAAAGAGAAAAATTAAAGGAAATGAAAGTACTAAAATGTAACACACATATGATATCCTGGTATATAATAAATATCATATATAAGTATGGGTATATAAGTAAGCGTAGTCGATGATATTGTGGCTGAAATGATTTCAAGTCATTTTAATTTTATAGGAAATTGGATTTTTGAAATGACGTAGTGAAGGGTGCACTAGGATATCCGTATTGAACTGCATGTTTCATTTTTTTGCTAAAAATTATTATTATAATCAAATATTAATACAATTCATTACAAATACCTTTGTTTATTTATTCCAAATAAATTCTAAATAGTATCTTGAATTATTCTTTTACTGTCAGTGTATCAATGTTAACATAATAAGTGAAGTTCGAATAATAACTTTAATTTTCCGGGATATTTACTATTTGATCAAATATGTGCTACTGACTTAATTATAACGATTTAGATAAAAGCATCTACAAGATGTTTTGCTTATCATTGTAAAAATAATTATTTTCATTTGTTTACAATTGCTTTGCTAGTAACATATATGGTTCATGGCTCAATATCGGCGTGATTGACTGCATTGATTTTGAATCCTGGCACTTAAATGTTTCATGGCATGACAGTCCCAATTTCTGTACCAATTCCATTGGTAGAAAGATACTTGGGTTGAACAAAATACCCACAGAAAATGATTTTCAAAAATGATTTCATTGAAATAAGATTTTTCTATCCAAATAAGATATATTCTGTTCATGATCAAAGATTATAGAGTTCTATAGATTGAATTGGTTTTAGCAACACATTTCAAAATATTAAATTTAATAATATTATTTACTAATATTACTAATAAATTGACTAATATTATTATAATAAGCATTTTATATACGCATTTGTTTTTAAAACACCACAGTTCACAGTTCATCATTGCCTTTAAATGTTTAATTATAAAAGTTAAGAGTTGTCATTTGAAACATTAATTTACTGCTACGCCATCTTTTATCACTTTGATCATATAAATATGGGACAATGGTCTTTCCTTGACCTCAAATTATTGTCAAAGTCACTGTAATAAATACCAAAAAAAAAAAAACAAAACAATTGTGATACCAGCCATCATAAATCACTGTGATTAATTAGACATGAAGTTGACTATTTAAACCAGTTGTTCTTATGACATCAGATACGTCATAAAATGATAAAATTCTTACCCCCCCCGCGAAATTATGAACCTTTTTGTTAAATGTCGTTGGTGGCGCATCAAACTGTCAACGATTGTTGTATTCGCTCAATTTATTTAATTAATGGCATGGACTTTTCAAATGTTATTCATGGTTTTCTTTTATTTGCCTGTTTAATTAAATTTATTTTAACGTTTTATGGCTGTCTTTTGCTTTTGTCTTTTAAGACATATGAAATCATAAATACCCACATCAATTATAACATTATTCTGTAGTTGTAGTACATTATTCTCAATTTCTTTTTGAGAGATACGAAAAAATGTTCTTCTTCATTAAAGCTAGTCAAAGCCGTTATAAGAAACATAGTGTTAAATTTGCTTGAGACAATTGAACAAGCGAAATGAACTACACTGCGGACATATTGCAATTAATTTTGTAAATCGATTTGCAAACCCCTGATCATTGATTCTATTTCCTGTTTTACCATATGCCAGGAAATTTCAGAAGTGAATTGTTATGTTATTATTTTGGAGAAAAAGTTTCTTAAAAGCATCTCTATTTCATAAATTATGATTGTTTTAAACAAAATATGTAACCTTTTTGGTGATAGATAGGAGCAAGTACTCTCAATTATTATTTCCAGAATAAGTAACAGTTTACAATTATAGTGAGTATATGTATGTAGTTTGTCAAATTCATAAACTTTTGATTTACAAAGGTATTCTAACCAATTGTTAAAAAAAAATCAGTGTTCGGTTATAAACATCCATACGAACCTAATGCCTTTTTTATTTCGAATCAATTCTGTGAAAATAAAATTTGTTTTTCTGACCTTCGCAGCAATATTGCTCGTTTTTCTAAATCGTTTGGAAATGTAATTAAATTGCAAAAACCAATACATTTTCTAGGAATATTAGGTTCAACTGAATTCTATTAACACCCACAAAACTTTTTTAATAGAAATTAAAATCATATTCCTTTTTTAATTTTTTTCGATTTAATTTTCCTAGAAGCGAAATTATCAGGAGCTTGTGTTAACAAATAATTAAATTTATTCTTCTTTTGTTTTTTAAATTGAAACTTAAACCAATAAGGGACAAATATAGCTGATGGAACCACTTATGTACTCATCATTGGTCTACTGTATGAAACACTTACTCTTAAGCGGCTATGAACAATATACCTGGGGGATAAACAAAATTAAATTCAAAAAAAATTTTTTACACTTACATTTTACTCACATGTACGATAGAGTCACATTTGTTTGACCAAATCTATGTGAATAGGATTCAATTAAAAAAAATTAAACAAACATAGGCTTTTCATTGTAAAGTTGTAAAATGACTACGAAAATTTAGGTCGATAAAATTAGAACTTATGATATCCTATTCACTGTCTACCATAAGTTGCTTGTATGCCATGTAGGCACAAACAAACTTGTGACAAATTTGATTTGGAATAAGCATTTGTGTGATAGATGGAGTCAACATGCTTTTAGTCCCATGACTAATAAAGGTTAGATTACAATGTAAAATTAAGAAATTGAAAGATTTTGAAATAATTTGAGAATTAAATGGCTTTATCGAATTGAGTTCAACAAAAATTGGTTAAGAGAGTTGACCAGACTTCAAATCGTCTGCTTTTTGGAATTATTTTTTCAAAATGTGTTTATAAATGACCAACAAGAATTTACGTCTTTATAAAAATGACTAAATGTGTCTGTAAAAAAGGCTCATTAATTTTCGTTTAATTTATAGACAGTTTTAGGCGGTAGAAATTAAAGTTTTCGAACTTAATTTTATAGGATTATTGATGTGGATTTTATTTCGTTGGAACATATCGAAGAAGTTGTTAATGCAGTTTCAGGAACTCCTTTACGGGAAAAAAGGGGAAAAAAGGAGAAATTGTATTGAAATTACGAAATATCGGATGTGATAAAGCAGTTTCAGGGGTTAAGCGAGGACTGCTAAAAGTGAAATCATGTGCATCGAAATATGTTAATACTATTTAAAGTTTTTTAACAGAGCTTTGATGAAATTAATGTTGAAATATTTACAACTGAATTGATTAAATTGAAGTTCAAAATAATTACAAAAAAAAATCAGTTTTGGAAAATGGGTAAAAATATTAATTGTTGTCGTTTTATGCTAGGTTTTATTTTTTCCTCTTTCCACTTTGCCAATGCGTACCCAATAAAGGATATAAGAACGGATCAAAGTCTCGCCTTTACCTTAACTTTTGCATTTGTTGAATACTGGGCTATTCTTCTATAGTTTTACATGTAATAAGTTGGCTTAAATTTAAAAAATATAAAATATTTCTTGAATTTACTACGATCTTTAGCCAGACTTTGTGTCTAAGTTCAGTTTAGTTATCTATTAATATTTCCTCATTTTGGTCATCGTTTGTCTGTAAAGCTCTGCATCCATTTGCTGTAACTATAGTGACCACTAGCGCTGTAATTTTTCAAGTCATTTCCGCGATATCGGTTTCATTCTTTGACTTTGATTTGATTTTAAACATTAGTAAAAATACAATTATACACAATGGACACATAGTTAAGCTAAACAATTTTTTAATTTTTTGACAATTGTCCTAGTACTGCCACAGTTTTAAAAATTGAATTTTTTGAAGTTTTTCAATCTAAAATAGAATTTCGGCTTTTGAACATACACATTTATACACTTACTTATACGGAATGTTCGTAAAATCCTTCTGTTGTGATTACTACCCCACCTTTTTGTGGGGAAATATGACAGAAAAAAGCTTTGAGCTTCATTGACAGCCTTTGAGTGTAGCATAATTCTGTTCAGTTGAATTCTGTTCAGTTGAATTCCACTATTGCTCTCATTTAACGAATATTACGGTATCAACAGCTCTCGAATACAGTTAAAAATGGCATTAATTTTTGCATAGTAACTGTGGAAAAGTACGCAAATAGTAACAAACGAAAGTCAATACGAAATGGATGCATGCGTATATTAAGCAAATATTTCAAACAAAACCAAATATCGGGTGAAAGAGACACGATTTCTCTTCTGTTTAGTATGAAAGTAAAAACGAATTTTTTTTTTGGTGAAAAGTGAAAATAAATATTCGAAAGGTATTATTTATTAAAAAACATAAACAAAGTTTCTTAATTAATAACAAAAAAAATTTCGGTAAACTATGTGCGTATTTCCAAACAAGGTTGAGTATATGAATAAATACAACAAAACCTACTTCACATCATATTTCTTTCCACTTCAATGTTGTCTCATCACCTAGAAAATAGGAGAGAAAGCAAATGTGTGTTAAGTGAAATGAAATGAATTCAAGGATTCAGTAGTAAAACAAATGACTACAACAAGGATCAAAAAAGGGAAAGCGCTAGTACGCGCCACATGCCATGAAAGTCGCTACTTTAAAAGCTTCAACGAAATTAAAAGCGAAAGTAAAGTAAAATGTTTTTAAATCACAAGGAAGCAGAACGAAGTCAAACGAAAGTGAAATTAAATACAGAAATTAAAATTGAGCAAAACAATTTCTATTTAAGAGCAAAATTAGAAATTCTTGTACTTTTCTTCCCTTAAACTAATCACGTAAATAATAAAAATAAATAAAAAAATAACAAATGAAAACATAAAATATATTAAAATTTAAAAGTTAAAATTAAATTTGCCAATGGTGAAGGACAGAATTTAATTTTTCCGTTTCAAAAGTAAAGGCAAATGAAACAGACATTCAATCTACGATTTCAATGAAATATTTTGGACTTGACATTATGTGGCAAATGATCTTTGAGGCAAATACGGTTCTTGAACTGGCCACACAAAAATGATCTAACGACATCAAAATCGATCGAATCTTGTGGGCCAATAAGATTCCAAACCTTAAATACGCCTTACGGAAACTTCTTAAGGAATAAAGAAAAAAATTGGTCGGTGGTTGTATGGGTTTCATGGACCCTGGGTGTTGCAGGTTAAAAGACAGATTTCAATTTCAAACAACTATTGTGCTTCTGGATAAGATGGTTGTCCATAATGGTTCCTGTTGAAACATTTTTTGTAAAAACGTCATTTCCATATCAAAATTTATCAATCGCACAAAATGCACTTTGTCTAGCTGCAATGGGCTTTCCCAAAATCAACGTTTTGACTTTTCCGAACCCCATATTGCACATTTTTCTAACGCAAAAGCCTTAATCACTGAAAAATATTTGGCTAAAAATTCAGCAATGAAAGCATGTTCATCTAGTAAACAATCATCATATTTAAGTTGTTGTGAATGGTAAACCGGATTTTGAGTTACTTGAGGATACTACTGAAGATACAAATCGGAAATTGAATCGAACTCGGATTTAAGCTGACAAAATTCGCTTAAAAGAAAGGATCATTTTTAGCCCAGTGCTTACTTGCAGTAATTTACAGGCCAAACAGTATTTTCAATTCCTCGAAGTGGTCAAAACGTGGTCACGTTCGAATTGCCCCACTACTTTAGTAAGTCGAAAACGAGTGACATCTGAAATGAAGGAAGATAACTCTGCCAGCACTCGTTTCAAACCATTAAAAAACATTAAAAATCATTAAAATTTATCGACCACGTTATTTGAATTCTTTCGAACCAATCCACAATAACAAGGACATCAGAGTCTGGGGTCTGAGCGTTACCTAATTAAAAAATTGATTATAATTACATGAAAACGAATTATACATGACAGTAAAAAATTAAAAATAAAATATCAATGTTTGGTACCAAAAAGACTCTTAAAGGTAGAAAATAAAAGAAGTATTTTTTTTAAATAAAAACTTTATTAAACGGATTATCCTTCCTGACCAAATGTGTTAGATACATACATGGCTTATATGGTACATAAGGATGCTTTCTAACAAGGTTGAACAAAACTGATAAATTGTAAAAAGCAATTCCACGCCAGACATAGTAACCTAGAAACATACCAGTATAAATCTAAACGTATTAATAATAAATAAAAAGCAAAATATTTCAAATTTTATGGATACTGGGTTCAAAATGAAAAATGAAATGGAAAATGGAAAAAGAAAAAGAATAAATAAATAATGTACCAAATGAATGAATTGAAAATAAAGAAAGTCACAATTTATATAAAAGAATATGGCAAAGAGCTCACTAGTAAGCATATACCATACGCGTACATACAAATGTATCGTGAATAAAATGCCCAAGGAAATATTACCCAAATAGATAAAATTCTGATATGCTATAAAACTGTATAGTATTACCATAAATCATGCAAATTGAATTAAAAAAGGTTGAATACACCACAAAAAATATAAAAAACATAAAAAATTGCTATAAAAAAGACCAAGTTAAACCAAAAACCAAACATCAAACATCAATTGGAATCAACAAAAAAAAAAAAAAAAAAAAACTAAAAGGGTTATGGTTTATTTGCTCTGCAATAAAATTGTAAATTTGGTGCAAAATAAAAATTTAAAACAAAAGTTTTGATTTATGGTCTAATTAATCTTACGACTTACGGCAAGAAAAAAAAACAGGCATAAAAAGTTCTACATCCTAAGGGGAAAAATGAAAGGGTCATAGGTCCAAAGCAATTTTTCAAAAGTTGAAAAAACTCAAATATCAATTTTGACTGGGGCAAAAAAATTAGAAGAAATCATTTCATTTTCAAATTCATTTTCTTTTTTTTTGGTGGGATTTATATTTCATATCTTTAGATGTTTGCTACAATTTTGGATTAAAAATATTTAAAAGCGTTCTGAAGCATTGTGTTTCAATTAATTGACAGGAAAAGATTTTTTTTTTTTTTTTTTTTTCAAACTTGGCTGATTTTTTTCTGCATGTTTCTAAGTAAAATTGAGGCGTAGTGAGTTCAAGAGAAATGTTGTTCCAGATGCCGGAAAAAAATCAAAGTTAAAAATGTATACATACATACATAATGGTCCTTATAAACCCTTTAGTCAGTATTACGACGTAGGCCCTTACACACTTATGTTGTGTACCGTTATTCATACATGAGTGGCGGGTCCTACAGTTTAAAAGTCAACTCCGAACGACAGATTTTTGGAGAAACTTTTCATGGCAATTTTATTTTACTCCCAGAGTTTTTGCCTGAAATCTGCTGAGAGGAAGTCATCGAAAAAATATTTTTTCAAATATCGTTTTGATATCTGCCCTGGGACCTTACGTCTAATAAGTTACACTACCCACTAGACTACACTACCTACTGATTCTGTTAGCAACTGTTACCATTTGTTGCTTATCAAAGGAATAAACTAAGTTGTCAGTTAATCTAGTTTTTATAGGGAATTTAAATCTTTAAATCTTTTCAATCAATTTTAAACTCACAAGAACAATAACATTATTTTACTATATTGTTTTAACTTAAGTTCAAGATTCTCCTTAAATTGTACTTTTCTCAGGTCATACAATGTAAATGAACAGACACCCTTAAATTCTAGTGTACAAAAGTAAAAGTGAAAATGGTTGGAAATAAAAATATTATTTTAAGAGTATTCTCTGATGGCTAATAAAACATACAAAAACTAGCATAAAAATAAGAATAATAAACAAGGAAAACTAAACAAATGATATGAAGTGGAAACATCTGTATACAGAGAAGCTAAAGGGTTAAGTGCTGTTTTGAATGTGCATTTATATCTGATTTGTTCAAAAAGGGACATTCTGTTAGTTTACATTAACCTCTTAATGTCAAAGTAAATGGGTTGGAAATGACGTCATCATAAATGATATGTCAAAATCTTAGAATATGTAACAAGTGTTTTAACTATCATACGGGTTTTAATTTTTGCATTAAGCTCAAACAATAGCTTCTTAACTTCTATGCTCATTGACACGCATACTTCATTAACAGAGAAGGATTTCATCTAGCTTGGAATAACTTGTCAATCAATGTAGTAAGTAGAAATTATAATATACAATATATACAGTGAGCGTCAAAAGAAACTGTACACTATGGATAAAACTCAGCTTTTACCACTTAAGGAGAGTACCCAATGAAATTTCACAATATTTCGAAAGATTTTTTTATTTTTTTTTTTGTTTCAATTTTAAAAACTGGCAATGAAACAATTTTAAAATCAAAATAACGGTAATTTATTAATGTATCTTTTTTAATGTATAGTTTCTTATCTTTGCACCTGTTCGATGCATACAATATTCGCTTTTTGAATAACTTTTTGAATTAACAATTTTGAAATCTATTTAGAAAAAGTTCTTAATATTAACTTCTAAAGCTAAAAATATTTCTCAAAATTTACTGTTATTCTGGCCCTTGTGTACTTGCAGATATTAATCACTTTATGATTTTCGATGAGTTGAATGGATGAGGAATAGTGTAACATTGAACTCTCTGTCAGATGGGTAAGATTTTACAAATTTTAATGAACTTTTTAAATATTTTCAGTTTATCGAGAAAGTTACGAGATTTTCAACACTTCCGTGCTCAAGATATTCAAGATGATGAAAGTTATTTTAGGAAGAGAGGAATGAAAAGAAGTTACTGTGGGAGGTACGGTTCATTAAGGAATGTGAAGTGGAAAAGTGGAAGTGAAGTGGATTTTTTTGTCCCAGCACTAACACATGTTAAATATGGTAATATGTGTGTATATATAGAGTAATTTGTAAATGTACGTTCTATACTGTTATTTATTATTTAACAAGAATAATAAAATAAAAAGAAAACTATTTTCACAATTTTTTTTTCTGTAAAATTGTATAAAAACAGGTAAGAATATCAATTTGAAGACAATTTGTTTCAATATTTATTGCCTTTTCTGGGAAACCTATTACAAACCTGCAACGTTAGGATTTAAATTTAAAATGGCATAATCATGTTATTATATTTGACGTAAACGACAAGTCCGCGCTTGAATTCACTTGCAGGGTACTTAAATAAATATTTGAGAATATTTTGAATGCAAAAGCAAACTCATTGTGAGACACCTGTGTTACAATTACAATTCATTTTCACCTTAAACAACTTAAGCTTGCTGTAACACCCTACAGCATTGAAGGTGGTCAGAAAAGTATTTGCGATTTATTGATTAATGTAAAGACAAACGCTTGCTTTTGTGGTGCTGGTTTATGGAAATATAATTGCTCTTTGTCTGAAGTACTAAACTGGCTAACTGGGATTATAAGTAATCTCTACACAATTTGTAGGATCGAAAATTTTTTTTTGTGTGATTGGAACAAGTTTATTGTGTTATCGAACAACATCCTAACAAGGTTAAGATCGATTTTATTTATGGTTTTTCCTTTATTAATGAAATATTTCAATGGAAATATTTTTGATTTTAGTGCTGAAGTGAAACTTATTGTCGAACATAACCTATTATGACTTCATTTCTCGTTTTTATTTCATTTGGTTGTCTTTCACGTTTAGCAAATAATCATAATCGCTCCCCTGAGGAGTTTTAAGCGACATGCACATACATATTAAGGTATAGGCATATTGGAAAGGCAAGATACCTCTCTTGAAGTAAATCTTTATTAGGAAGCCAAGACATAAGTTTAAGAAGAGAGGAGGCATGATATATGTATGTATATAGAGAACTTAAGTGTGATAAATTGTGGTTAAGTGGATGTAAGATGGCTTTAGTAATAATCTGATAATACCCTTTATAGAATGTAAATTATGATAAATGTCGATCTTGCTACATATTAAAGGTATTGAAAATTCAATTACATTTTTAAAGACTTAATAAAGTTTAGAAAAATTTATAAAAATTGTTACAGCATTTCCACAAAATATAGGTTATGGAGATCAGAAACAACATAAATAGCTCAGAACAAACAAATAGCGTTCTATTTCTCTATTAAAAGTGGTTTAGTTTATGTCTCTGTTCTTTATATCCTTTGCCACACTGTTATTATGTATAATTTATTATTGTTATTAAAATATGCTTTAAAATTTATGAATTTCATTTCATTTCGATGAACAATATTTGAATTTTTTTTTACATTTAAAACCGCTAATTATTGCTGTTGATTTTATTTATTTGTATGTGGTTTAACGTTGGAGCATAATGGCCAACATATGGCTTAACTAAAATACAACATTTACAATAGTATTCGGAAATATGAATTTAAATTAAAAAAAAAACAAAAAAAAAAAAATAAATTGTAAGATATTTAATAACTAAACGTACTGTAGATGTAGAATTTAAATTTAGCATGTCAGTAAACGCTAGATAGTTAAACAAGCTGCAACATTTAACAAATAAAAGAATTGACAATATGAATTATAATTAACATACATACATACATAATTGGCCATTACAACCCTTCAGTCAGGATTACGGCCCTAGCTTCTCACACCACTTATGTTGTGTGTGTAATTTATACATGCGTGGCGGGACCTACAGTTAAAAGTCGACTCCGAACGACAGATTTTTGAGAAACTCTTTCATGGCAATTTTATTTTATTCTCAGAGTTTTTGCCAGAAATCTGCTGAGAGGAAGTCGCCAAAGAAAATATTTTTTTTAATATTTCGTTTTTGATTGTCTGACCGCGGATTCGAACCCTGGCCTTTCGTCTAATAAGCCAAACCACACTACCTACTAGACTACGACGACTTTCAAATTATATTATAATTAAAAATTAATTATTTAAATTAATTAATTATTATTAAAAGTAACATCTCTTAGGGTTTCCTGAGATCCTCATACAAACCACTCGAATCACTGTGTTGAATTTTTAAAAATTGTTTTAAAATTTATTCCATTGTACATGTGCAGCAAATATATATTTTTCCGAACAAATTTACAAACCAGATTACGTAGTAAATTTACTAACAAAAAATTTTTTTTATAAAACACATGTACTTGAGATTATAAACAAAAAAAATTTTTAATGTAATACTGCTGTCGAGTTATAAAATGCACATAAAAGTAAAGGAAGTAAAGAAAGAATTTCCTTGAGCCTAACTTCTCTCCTAAATGAAAAAATGTTCGAAAACTTTTGAATAAATTTCGAAAGATACTTTTTGACTTATTGAGAAATGGAAAAAAAAACATTCAAAATTTGAATATGTAAGTAATGTAATGCAAATATCGAGTTGAATGTGGTGCATGTAATACAAGGAATAAAGATGAAAGGCATACAAAATGCATTTTCAATTGTTAAATCAAAAAGTGGTTCGTTTTCCTTACAAACGCACAATGATAAAAGTTAATGTTAAAACATGAAATAGGTGGTGAAATATATCTTAACATGCAGACATTTGAGCTACAATTCGTTTGATGTTAGTGAAAGAATAAATGCATTACACAAGAATGGCTTGCAGAACAATTCCACTGAGAAATTTTAGAACGATATTGCACGTCCCACCAAGGTAAGTCAACTTTTGTTGCAAAACACTAAAGATGGCATGAAATTAAAAATTAAATATACAACTGGCGAGTATCTAATTGACTGTACTCCTATAAAATATAGAGTTTGTAAGGCATTTGAAATCTCAAACAAGATTTATTTGTCTTATTTACACACAAAAATAAAAGAAAAAAAGTTAGCCTTTAAAATTGCAACTTTAAATAAATTGTAAACGTACATATTTTTTTTTTCGAAAATATTCGATACTATTTTACAATGACATCTTAAATCATTCACGTACATACATATACTTTTGCTAATAAACACGTATTCATCATCATACTTTTTCACATTCCTAGGAATATTGAAGTAAAAACTCTTATTTCCTTATCAGTTGTGTGAATGCAAACAAGCATATTTTTTTAATCTTCTTAGGCAATGAATATGGAAAATAAAAAATCATGCATTCACACCACGTTATATATTTCAATAGTGCGCATTCAGAATATTTTACTAACTGACGGATGCAAAAATTGTAGAAAACCTTGTTGAAATTTTTAAGAAAGAATTGAACAAAAAAAAAAAAACATTTTTTTTTGTCAATAATAAGTAAAGAATTCAGAAATAGTGTCAGAAGTGCTTGAATTTGTAAAAGTATTCAAGAGCAAAGTATACATACATATGTATATGTATGTACATATGTATTGTCAACTCATTCTTATGCATTACATAAGTCATGTGAAAAGTAAGCATCAAATTCGACAATACGGTTTGCTGACATATTTATTGAGCCAAAAATGAGCTCCTTTGCTGAAGATATATTTTTCGTTAGAAACATATTTTTCACCGGGCACGAATCTTGATAATTAAATACAAGGATTTGCAATCGTAGAGTTTATTCTTATTTTCCCAGTTATAAACATGCCAATCCCTGTTCCTTCTCTAACTCCATGTGACTTGCCTTATAATTTATTTTGCCTGTTTAAAGAAGAGTCAGGTAGGATTTGTAAAGAAATTCTTTTCTTAATTTTCTTTTAATGTTCTGATTTAGGTTAGGTTTAATAGCAAATATTCCTAACAGAAATTATTACGTAGGATTTCATCTATTTATGCGCATCTATTTGTTAAACACAACCACCAGGTGTCTTCTTCGGATAAGGAAATATACTCGCTGTCATTTCATAATGCTTGTCATAGTAGAGAAATGTTTGCATAAATTGAATTAAAAAAAAGTGTGTTCTACTCTCCTACAAAATGCGAATGCTTAAGTTTATGTCAAGACACTTTTCTTCTCTATTTATTACTATTTCTCCTCTAAGTCCTGAACTAAATTTGCTGTGTTATGCTTTAACGGTTTCTTGTTATGGATCTCTTCTGCTTCTAATCAGCATTTATATTTTTATTTTGCATACCAAGGCATTTCGTTTTATGGTCGTTAATATGCTTGATAGTAGAGCGCATAGAAATACAAAGGAATAGTTTGTAGTTTTCCTTTAACGTCATATTATAATAGAATATCTTGAGTTGTTATTATAATTACTTTTTTTTTAAATTGCTACCTAAGGCTCAAACAAAGTATGATTTAATAGCTGTTTTGTTTGCATTTTTAAAACGGAATTTTTATTATAAAATTTCTTTGTTAATATCCTTGACCATAATACTCTTGACCATAATACTCATCGTTGCCAGAGATTCGACGGAAAACATCATACGAAGAATCATAAGAAGAATCTTGGAAGAAAAAAATTTATTAAAACTTGGACTAATGGCAAAAAATTCCTTGAGATCATTAAATAATCTGGAATTAAAAAATCTAGAGCTGGAAAATTACGCAGAATTAGTAATTGTTGTATAATACGTAGTGGCTCGTAGATAACATTCGTTGAGAATGTCTTTAATTTTTAATTTTGCAATTCCTTATGTCTCAAGGTAATTAATTGAAATATTTTTGAAAACCTGAACATTAGTATATTCCAATTTTTCTTTATTTGTGATTAGAAAACAATAACAAAATGATGAAAGAAGTCAAATGTTTATTTGCTGTTGACAAAATATTGGTGCAAGCAAATGTCTGTCTATGTTTTGACATTATTTTACCTTCTACAGCAACTTTGCACACTTAATGTTTTTCTTCTTCCAAAATTTAAATATCCAAGAGCAACAGATAAGTTCCATAAAATATTTGTGTACGTATGTATGTTTGTATAGCTTTTTGTAATTTCATGTCAAATAAATAAAATATTTGAGAGTAAAGTTTTCCAAAAAGATATTTTTGTTTTGTTTTGTTTTCTTTTTTCAATTTTAGCATTTAAATATAGGCATTTGAAAATATTTTGATTATGCGAGTGCATAAATTTAATGAATTTTGAAAAATAAATTTGAAGTTGTCTACTGCACATGAATTTCTTGATATGTTGCACGTACTTGTGTACACAAATGAAATATCAATATCAGTAGCTATGACATCAACTTGGAAGAATTGTTTAAAATTGTCATAACAATATACATTCAATGAATTCTAACTACTAAGAAGGAATAGGAAAGAAGCATCATAATATGAATAAATCATTAGGGTAGTTCCCATACAAGTATTTCATATTATTTATTTGTTGCTGACTTCGAAAATATTAAGACAATATAAAGAGGTAGTATACGCAAGTAAACTTAAATAAGAACAAATTTTTTATTTTAAAAAAATAAAATTTTTAATTGTCTGTAATGTACTGATTGCTCGGATATCATCAGGAATTTTCAAGCACTATGCAGAATATTTTCAGAAGTAAAGAAATAGCTTTTGCCCCTAATGATTTACAGATTTAATGCAAATACGATTATCTTAATAAAGAATACTTGAATGTTTAGTTCCAAATTGAAGTATAAGGACGTATGTATGTATGTGGATAAAACATAACCGGCAAATGTGCAACATAGACATGTTTTTAGTGGAAGTTAATATAAGCACATCTATATACGCATGCAACAGTCTTTCATAAATGTACTGCAATATTTTCCAAAAGATTTTAGAAAAAGATGTGCATTCAACTAAGTGGCTCACAATGTGGCATAAACATGTGCTACCAACTGCAGGCATAAACTTCTACTCACAATTCATATTTCTCTGGCAAATCTTATTTATTATTAAAAAAAAAACAGAAGAGTATACGAGATGTGGTGACTTTTGCTATCGTATAGAGGCAGCACATTTGTACCAAAATCATAAACAAAACTCTATTGCTTCTATTTCGACTTTATTTTCATCTAAAATGTGTTTCAATAAGATAATCTTGTCTAAACAATGCTGAGATTTTTATAATAAATTTTCTTTAAACATGTCTTCTGAGGAAGTTTCAAGTCTTGAATTGCATTTGATTTCTTTCGTTTTTTTCTTTATTTGATTATACGCTTCATGAATTTTAATGGCTGATGCAGCAGCGAATAAGATTAAGGATCATGTTTATACGTGGCTTTTTAGATGCGACTCGTTATAAATTGTGGTGCTTAACTACAGAATTAATGTAAATTGTTAAACAAATTAAAGATCAAATAACAATAATAACTCGTAAATATTTTCAAACTTTACATATCTCGAGAATCTAGAATCTCGAGAGCCATGGTTTGACAATTACGGAAAATTATTCTCTGAAATTTTAATGCCAAGCAATTCTCACATACATGACAGAAGCATTGATAGAAAGTGATTTAAAATATTTTTAAATTTTAATTAAAGTCCTTATCGCATCCACCATTATTGAAAACCAGTTGAAGTGTAATAAATTCTATTCTTTTTATTATAAAACAAAGGGAATAATGGTTGTAAAACCTTGCTTTATGGGTTCTGAACAGATTGTTACTTACGCTATGGTTGTAAATTTCATTGTCTTGTTTGGTGATGTATACAGAAGAAAAAAAAAAACAAAATTAATATCCTTACAACACTACAATGAAGTACAATAGCAAACCCCTTTTTATTACCAATCTTATGCAAATATTTTCAGTCGTTAACATATCGTACGAAGACAAATAATTCAATTTGATTTTGTAATTCCCATACGGGATGGCAATTTTTTTGTTCATATTGTGGGAATACAAAATTCCCGTATAATTTAATGCTAAGCTTTCTATCAACCATGAGTTTATTGGCTATAAAAAAATTAAACAAAAAACAAAGGAAGGAAGATTAACAAGGATGTCATTCAATTTCGACCATATGGAAGAGAATTTATGACAATAATTCGCCTAACAAAGGCAAAACAGATTTCGTTCTCAAGTATAAATTATCAAATGCTCTATTTTTAGATACTTTTTATAGAAAATAAAAGAATGAAAATTTAAATAAAACAAGTTCATATTAATCCGAATGAAGTTGCCATAGTCTAGTAAGTAGTGTGTTGTCTTACGAGACGAAAGGCCACGGTTCAAATTCCCGGTCAGACAATAAAAACGAAATATGAAAAAAATATTTCTTCGGCGACTTCCTCTCAACAGATTTCTGGCAAATACTCTGAGAGTAGTAAATAAAATTGCCATGAAAAGTTTCTCAAACAATCTGTCGTTCGGAGTCGACTTTAAACTGTAGGTCCCGCCACTCATGTATAAAATTAACACGCACAACATAAGTGGAGGTCCCGGAACTCATGTATAAAATTAACACACACAATATAAGTGGTGTGAGAAGCTAGGCCGTAATCCTGACTGAAGGGTTGTAATGGCCAATTATGTATGTATGTATGTTATGTGTATGTATGTAGCTTCCTTGATTCCTCTCATGGTCTATATTTTATTGGACTTATAAAGGTCTACCGCATGTTCAGTTCATTTCCCTTTTATTTTCACAATCTCTCAACTGCTTGCGTGAATAAATATGTGGGATAATAAAGGAACTCTTTTTTTTGTGTTTACCTTTTTCTACAATACTATGTTTTATGTTACAAAATTTTATGGTTTGGTGTAAGACTTTGTGTTAGGAAAGCACATTATGTGCGGTATTTATAACTTATTGTCGCCAAATTTAAATAGGGATGAGAAATCATGAGATTAAAATATGTGTCACCCAGAAAATGTGGTCAGACACAATCGTTAACAATTGTAAAAATTAGCACACTTGCGTCGTTTTTTTTTTTAATTTAAAAGAAGAAAACAGTTATAAAAGTTACACAGAATTAAGAAAAACCTTTAAAACAGAAGCAATGACATAGAAAGACAGACGTTTTTTTGTGTGACTTATTGTTATGCCCACCAACTTATGATCCCGAAGTTATAAACTTTCGACCATTTGAAAACATTTCTGTTGACAGGGTTAAACTCTAATGTTGACATAAAATATTGAAGCAGTTTGTTTTTCTGGACCTCGAATGAGGGTTTTCATATTAACTTCCATTACGGACAATTTGTGTTTTATTCCAAATCTATAGAAATTGGAAGATGATAGCTTAAAGATCCAAAGTGCAAAAAACTGAGATACATTTTTGGCCGATTTTATAGGTAAAATAGCAGATAGCAAATAGCATTTCAACTGAATTTATATAGCAATTCGTAGAAACTATGCTAAAATCCCTGAGATATATAGGATGTAAATATTTAAATAAAGGGTTATGGTTTCACTACTAAACAGAAGCATTTTCATTTCTATTAAAATGTATTGTGTTTAATTTTAAAAATTTTTATTTAAAATTCATCATATAATAAATCGTAAAAATAAATTTTTCATTTCGTTTCTATTTCTATTTTAAAATAAATGCACAATCAAACCTATGCTTTCTACAGTGTTTGATTTCAATTCTTTTCAGTAGTAATTCCTAAAATAATTCGAATATTAATTTTGAACAAAAATATTTAAAAAAAAAAAATGAAAACTTATTTCTTTTCCTTCATGCATCCAATATTGGCAATTTATCAAAATACAATATTTTTACGAAAATGGGGGAAAAAATTGAAAAATCCATCAAATGCTGCATGAAAATTGTGTTTTTTTGCTTCCTTCCGGAAATAATGAAATAAATTCGTATGACATTATTTGATTTTTTTTTTTAATTTCTACATGTGTTTGTAATTTATTTTATTTATGTATGTACACTACACTGTTTCAACACTTAGTGAGTGTATAAGATTTTCTTTTATCCTATGCTTCATACAGTTTTTTAAAGGAGAATTTGTAAAAACAGATATTCTAACTGTCTACATAACAGTATTGAAACAATACATTTTGTGTTTGTATTTGTCTTTTTACAATACACAAAATGGTTTCCCTAATTTGCCAAGTTCCTACTTCCGTTTTTTTTTGTTTCTTTAAAAATTGTTAGTGCGAGTAAAATTACAATTTGAATTGTTGTTGGTTTTGTTGTTGTTGTTGATTGCCATTATGATTTCGAAATCAATTAGTCATTAAATTTTGACAGGATTTAACTGAAAGATGCCTGCTGGTAGGAGTGAAGAGAGGACAAATTTCAAATTCATTACACAATTCCAATTAAAGTGTTTAAAAAATTTGAATTTTTTATTCTTAAATTATGTATAAAAAATGTTTATGGTATAGGTATGTATGTATATCGTATTGTTTTACCATTTATAACTTACTTTTTATGGTTTGCTAATGTGTTATTAAAGTAAAAATTAAAAAATTTAATGCGTAAAAGAGTAAATTTAATTAAAATAATAAAATGATAATTGCATGTGTGCATATTGTAATTGGTAATTGGTAATTGGTTAAACGAATTTTTCATTAATTGCATTTGTTTTCATTTTAATTGTTATTCCATTAATAAATTATGAATTTAACACGTTCGTGTTTTAAACCTCTTAACCGAAAAATTTAAGTTAACAACGTTTTCATAGCACTTTATTCGACAAACAAATAATATTCCCGTTCCCAATCAAAACTAAAATAAAATTTTCAACAAAATTTCAACGTTCATATAAGATTTCATATGCCTTGTCACTCTCAGAAGTACTGGCTATTGGCTTCCTGTACGAAATGAGATCGTTTTCTCACAGATGCCAGATTTATTTTATAATTATTATGATTACATTAGTGATGAAGGGTATTACATACTGCATGTAGCCTGTCTGATATTTTGTATATACTTATGGAATATACTGTAGGTATTTAAATTAATAAAAATCGCAATTATAGCAGTAATACCACGCAGTTATTATTTACAGAGGTCATCATGGTTATTTTCGTGCATACAAATTTACACAGAAACAATTAAAAATTGGCATTAATGTGGAATTTTTATGGAATTTTAATCTGTGTATTATAGGCAAACGCAAATATTAAATAAATTAATAAATTGGGGGAATTAATTCATTAATAATCAAAATCAAATAACGTTAAAGACAACAACAAAAATTTTAAGAATAAATCAATACAGTAGAACAGACAACATGAACCTAAGATGACATAAATTTAACTCAACTCCCAGAGCTGCTAAGGTCACTTCTCTGCTTGTTATATGTAAGTAAGATTGTCCTAATGGAATTGCTTGATAAAATAGATTTCATAGATTGCAGTAATTGAAGAAGTATAACATTGCTGACTACATTACTAACTTGTTTTTAAAGAAGATCTTCGACAACAATAAATTTTCTAGTGATTACTATGCTGCAGCATTGATTAGATGGACAGTGTATAAGAAATCTGTTGAACCACATTAAACTTCTGTTCAGTCTAATCCTAACCATACAAGTTTTGAAAAGCACTTCAAAATAATGAAATTCCAGTTGATTAAATGGATCATCTTAGATTAGAACACACAGTTCTTTATTCTTGCCAGATATTCTCCATTGTTGTTGGTGCAAAACATTTATTTATTTAATCCTGACAGTCAAGTGTTATCTAATCATACTGTAAGTAGAGAATTAAGAAATGAATATTGAGTCTTACTCACTTCCATTAACAATTAAAAAGTCTTAAAGTTAAATCGAAAAATTTCAAAGAAATAAACAGGCTTTTGGTCAACCATATAGAATTCTTAGTCTCATACTTGTTTATATTACCATGCAAATTACCATAAATGATGTATGAAGAATGAACAGAGAATTAAAGTACATAATAAAACGTCACATTTTGTAGGTATTTAACGTGACAAGTCAAAATACAGAAAGTGTCTTAAAGATAATCTCCCAAAGAGTGTTTTTGTTTCTTGATAAGTGGAATGTTTTTTTGACTCAGAGATACAATATTTTTTGTACGCACTCTTTCCGAAGTTTGTAAAAGCATTTCTATGATATTTGATAAGAACATTGTAATTCATCTAATGATTAGATGGCTTATGAAATATGAAATTAAAATACGTTTTTTACTTCACTTGTGATGCATTCTTTACGCTACCATTCTAAAATGTACAATGGCCTAAACATTGGAAAATTGAGAAAATAATTTATTTACTTGAAAGTAATAACAAGATTTGCGGTTGATTATTACAATATCTCTACAACCAATTCTTGCTAAATCTCTATAACACAAGCTAAGAATATTCTACACATCTTGAGCCAATATTATTTGGTCACATGGCCAGGTTCCCTTAGATTATCACCAATGAATCAGTTTTTCAATTTTCTATTGATCATCCAGCATGCCCTCATAATTTGTTTCATTTACACGTAAGTTTAAAAATGTAAACTTTTGATGTACCTATTTAGTAAGGCTGTGGTAACTACTCCCAGTGATAAACTCGACAGTTCGTATTCACAACTTAATTTTCAATGCTCATAGCAATCGATACATTGTCAGCGTCTTTATAAAACATTTCAATATTTCTTAGAGTGCTGCAAACAAATTCAATAAATCAAGATTCGCATTGTTCATTAACAGCATAATGACAGGAAAATATAAATCTTTATTACGTCAGCATATACGCTAACATGCTTGGAAGCTATAAAATGAAAATTTATGGCATGTTAATCATAAGTATTGATTTGAATACAAATTAAAAATTCAAATTTAAGCTCCTAACGAAACAAAAGGCAAAAATTTCTTCCGACAAGGACTGCAGATGCAATCAACTATTCTTTCAGCCTTCTAACTTTGAATGTCTCTCTTAATGTATAGAAGATATTTTAAGCTCGAAGTTGTTCATATTTCTCCACTTTGCTTGCTTACATTGCATAGAGTGTTACCCACTTGCATAATGTATACAATTGTTGTTTAATTTTGGCAAATTTTTTTAGGACTGATAAAGACAATGGACAATATTTGTATTCCAAATGACTTTTTTTTCCTTATTTAGCTTAATTCCTTTGGTGCTAATTTATGCTGCTGCATTGCATTTGAACTTTTTGTTTTAATTCAAACAACAGTTATTGTTATCATGCCATTTTTATTTTCGTTTAATTTTATATTTCAATTTCATTTTATCTTTAAACACATTTTATTTATTTTTCCTTTTTTTTGTTAGTTTTGGATAAGCACATGCATATATGCTTGCAAATTTTACCAATTACATGCTGACCTACTTGTAGAGCAAGAGTACTTGCTGAAAAGTTTGTAGGTTAACACACAGATGGCGCTGCTTCAGTTTTTGTTAAAGTCAACCTTCAAAAGACAAGTGCACAAATTCAACAACGGTCGGAATCTTTGTTTGTAGAAAAGAAAATTTTGCAGTGAAGCAACTTTTGTTAAGCAATGCAACATGATACAAATCAGTGAGAACGATAATAAAATAGCATCAATTGAGTCAGAAGCAATTAGAACTTGACTACGGGTTTGGAATGGCCAGTATTGAATGTAGTAAACAGATGGGAGTTTCATAAGCAATATTCTTAAGCCTTCTCTTTCAGGCATTTAAGTTTTACTCAGTTTAATACACAACCAAAAGTCAATTAAATAATTGGTATTAATTTAATTTTTTTTTATTGTATTGTTATAGTATTTTGCTTGTGGTGTTGTGTTTATTGCTTTCTTACTGTCACAATTATAAAAACTTGTTAACTTTCAGTCTTTCTGGTCCAAATTACAATAGAAAAATATACAAAATCAAGAAGAACAGAATCAAAAAACACAACAATTAACAGAAAAACTCAACTATTTGCCACAGGCAATAGCCAAAAAAGAGATAAATTCAATATAGTAATAATGGCGGGTCTCTGGCTTTCATTTTCAAATAAATCATTAAAAAGGTTATGAAGAAAAAATTTTATCAAATAAATAAACAATTTTCCTAAGGCAAGATTTTTTTTACTATTTAAGAAATCTGTGTAGATGTCGTTATGTCATTATAATAATTTGATGTTTTCATTGTGTGCATAAATATGAAACGTTGAACAAAGTGTAACGTACAGTACATTACAATGTTAAAGAAAAATAGGCATTATTCTGATAACAATATGCATGAAATATTGATCTCTCTATATAAATTATTTTATTAAAATTATTAATAAAAAGGCATTGATTTCCAATTTAAAGAATGAATATATTTCGGTAAACGTCTGAACAAGATGAATTATTTAGTGCTTCTTAAATTTGCTCATATAATGTATTTCACAGTTTGCCAGATAAGTTATAGCAATTTACATCAGGCTAACAAAAAAAAAAATTCAATAAAATATTTCCCATTTATGTTCTGTTTTATGAGAAAATTCCTGACAGCCACTGGTTAAAAGGGGAAAAAAATTCACAACCTGTTGTATATTAAACGCTTCTATAGCCACAAAAAATTAAATGAAAATAAAAAACAAACACACACACACACAGACAATAATATGCAAAATACTTGTGAAAATTCTTCAGTGAGCCATAAATCATAAAATTTTTTCACAACCACTAAAAGAAATAGTAATTCGCTCTAAATGCTGAAAGTAGTACGGAAAAGAGCTCAAGAATTTTTTACGNAAAAAGAAATAGTAATTCGCTCTAAATGCTGAAAGTAGTACGGAAAAGAGCTCAAGAATTTTTTACGAGTTAATATGTATCCCCCATTCAATACCATAAGCATAGCTATTCATAGAATCTGTTGATTTTCCAACAATGAATCTTTAATTTGGTCTTTTTTTGTTTTTTTTCAGTAAAAATAATAAATTTAAGAAAGGAGTTTACAAAAGGCATTCGCAGAAGATTTTTAAATTTTGAATGAAAATTTTTTCGGTTATTGTATTGACTTTAAAGTTGCTCGACTACATTCATGGACATGAATACATCAAATACAATTTATACAGTTTATCTGTTACATATTTAACTTATAAATTTTTCCTTATTAGATGTAGTTGTTTACAGTTTTTTAATTCTACAATTATTTTAACAATTTACCATGTATCCTCCTCATGTATGATTTTAATCTTGCAAATGCTATTGTAAACTGTAGTTTGTAATACATTATGCATACATATAGGTAATCATTTTATAAAGTATAACCAATATTATTTACAAATGTATGTATGTATGTACCAAATATTATTTACCTATATGTACTTACTTACATACATATGTACACGTTTATAAAGTCACTCCGATGTTTGTAAATTAGAAATTTTGATTAAATTTATTTTCTATGTACTTACATAAGATTATGATATCAAATAACAGGCATGCATACATACATATTAGAAATTAAACTTATTCTTGTATACAAATATAATTTAAATAAAATATATTCATATACGCCTGTACACTCCTAGAGAGCTTGAGGCTTTGTTGACATTTAATAAAGATTTCTAAACTTAGATTACTTAACTCATTGATGTGGAATGTTAAACAAAACAGAATTCATGAGAATGTGTTTTTATAAAACATAAACTAAGAAATCTGTTTAATTCTTTAACTTTTATTAATTATTTTATATTTTAATTCTTTAGTATGCGGTGTCATCATTTATTTCGTGAAAATATACGATGTAATTGACATAATTTCTACAACTCGTCGTTTTATTTTGCAGACAATTAAACAAACAATTGTACTACACAGAACTTATAAAACTTTTCGTGACCTTTTTTATTTCCATTTGGTTGGTTTATGAGAAATGCATAATTATGACAGTTTTATTGTAGCTTAGCATTGGTTGGTTAATTAAACCAAATATTTCTAAATTCAGATAAAATATCGAATTATTTCTCTATTTACGTAAGCTTAATACACGTCATGAATAGTTTCGTTGCTAAAAATATTTTGAACCGCAATAATTGGCCTTTTCAGCATTGCGTTTTATTGTGTACCAATTTTCGCTTTTGTATTCAGTGAGTTGGTGTTGCATATTTTCAACTCAACAATAATTTTTTTTTTAATATTTTGGAAGGACCAAATATTGCAATTTCATTTGAGTGTATTAAGTTTGAATACGTAGCATGGCATTTTAGCAATTGATTAAAAATTTTCGAGTTTGATTTTGTTAAATTCTAAGAACTAATTTTAATACTACACAGAGATTCAATATGATGTTTTATTTTTTTTAATTCATAACATTTATCATCAATGTTTGAATATTTAATCATCCATGTTTTTGCTGTAGAAGCTCACAAGCATTAGAAATGCTGCGCGTAACAAATACAAAAATAAATATTTTCTAGCAATTCTTTATGTTTCAATAGATTTTCTTCTCTTTTATTTTGTTTTAATATCTCCGGAATGAAAAAGAGTTTCTCTTTCCTGTTCGAAAACTATGTAAATATACGTCCCGCCAAGGTATAGGTGCATTGTTATTAAAATAACGGTTATTATTTTTTAGCGCAGAGTAGAATAAAGATGTAGTGGATGTAGTGTTCATTTTTAATATTAAAAGTTTATCGGTCATAATAAAATATATTGTTTCGTTTTTACCTTTTAAAAACGTTTGAAATATGAGCTCGTAGATTGCAAATAAAAATAAAAATAAATTTGTGTTTAATTTTAATTAAATCCTTTATTAATCACACAAGTTTTGTGTGCCACTGTTCACAACTGATTCTAACAACAACAATTGCTTTATTTGTTATTCCTTTGTTTATGCCCTTTGCGATAAACAATAACAATTACGACACAATTGTTCTGTAGACCTTTGTAACGGAGATCTTCAAACCACGATTGGTTTACTTCACACGCAATTCGTCTTCACACAAGACCGACTGAACTTCTTTGCACGCTTTGCATGTTTTGCCTTGCCTTTTATATAGTGACGTAAACAGTCTGATGAATGTTCTCGTAGGCAGACGTTCGAGGCTTTGCCTTCTCGAAATCACCATAAATGTAAACAACGATGTTTACATTTATTTATGCTTTCATGTTTGTTGTTTTTGTACCTTGTTTACGTCCTTACAGCGTTGTTGTTGCTTTTCGTTTACTTGTTTATCCCTTTTTCGTTGTACTGATGTTGTTGTTTTATTTTTCTTTATTTGTCAATCAATCAAATAAGTCCGTTGTTTTGTTTTTTTAGCTTTTGTTTAACATTTTAATGTTAAACGATGTTATACCATTTCCATTTTCGTAACAATATTTTTTATTCCTTTACGAGTCTATCTTGCTATAATAAATAAACTTGGCCTTTTTTCCTTTGTGTTCTTCATAATTTTTTTCTAATGGGAAATAATTTATAATCAACCGATTAAAATTATCTTCACTAATAAAACTTTTGCAATATAAATCATATACTCATAGAATGCATAGAAATCTAGATGAATTTTAAAAATCTCTTGACGCAATTATAAAAAAATGCAGAATAAAGTTTTTCAATCTGTTGCTAAGCCAAACTATTCGTCTTTGGAGTTGCCTTAGTCTGGTAGTGTGCTGCCTTATTAGACGTAAGGCCGCGGTTCAAATCCCAGGTCAGATATCAAAAACTCTGAGAGTAAATGAAATTGCCCTGAAAAGATTTGCGGGTTGATCATTACAAAATCTCTACAACCAATTCTTGCTAAATCCCTATAACACAAGCTAAGAATACACTACACATTTCTAATTCCAATATTAGTTTTTTAGATATGTCGGCCTGGTTCTCCTTAGATTATCACAATGAAACAATTTTGCATCTTTCAATTGACATGCCTAGCATGTCCCTCATATGCGTTGCATTCATGCGGTAAGTTTAACCAATGAAAACTTTTTTGATGTACCCATTATAGAGAAGCTGGTGTAATTATGCCATGAGAAAGTTTCTCACAAATCTTTTGTCCGGAGTCAACTTTAAACAGTAGTTTCCGTCAATAATGTAAAAAATTAACGCACGCAACTTAAGCGTTGAGAGAAGCTAGGTAGTAATACTGTCTGAAGAGTTGTAATGACCAATTAAGTATGAATGTTATCCATTGCAGACTATTCTTCTCTACACAGTGTCGTGGATTCTAAAATGAATTCTCATTTATTAGTTGTGATGCCAAATCTGTATTTTAAGTTAAATATCAACTTTTGAAGAATAAATTTAATTTTAAGTATTCCAGATTAAATTCTCAACATAAGGGAGTTAATCTGTAAAATATTCAAAGTATCGGCATTGGAGATTGTTAATAACTCTTGGTTATTCCTAAAAATTCGTACTTTATTTGCAAGTGCCAGAATGTTTCTTAAAGTCGATTCAGTAACTTAAAATATTTTTCCCAATTGACCAAAAATGTTATTAAAATTAATATTCTGGTGCACGATTACAGCCAACGCTCGTTCATTAATAAAAACTTTACATGTTTATATCTTCGTTAAAATATATAAAGTGAGTCAAGGGAAAAATAAATGCGTGGTAATGGTTTGCAGCTGACGTAGTCCAAATTAACTTTTCATTCATAAATCGTATGTTAATTTTATGTCTCTCATA
>QOCX01001943.1:0-18927 GCA_005959815.1 Sarcophaga bullata | reverse complement strand
CACCACTTATGTTCTGCTGTCTTTGAAGGTATTTCTTTAGTCGGGATTTCATCGCGAACCTCTTACACCACTCTGGTTGTTTGCCTGTTGGTGGTACCGACAGCTTAAAGCCCACTCCGAATGATGGATTTTTGTGAAACTTTTCATGGAAATTTTATTAACTCTCAGAGTTTTTGCCTAAAATCTGCTGAGATTATGTCGCCAAAGAAATATTTTTTCATACTTCGTTCAGTTGAAGATGTCTGACCTGGAGTTTGAACCGAGGTTCCACGTCTAATAAGCCAACACATTATCATCTTGACTATGGCGACTACAGGGTTAATAAGCGAGTTTCAAATAAAAGTCTTTTACCACAGTTTTTGTTGACTGCAGTTTTTGTACACTGCTAAAGTATGCAATAACTCGCTTCAGGAATGGTATCCTTCCTTCCTTGTAAAGTTTTTCCCCCCAAAAATAAATTAAAGCAAGCATTTGCTCTTCACAGTTCCAAGAAGAATTCACTTGTTTTTCTTAAAAGTCGTACATAAGCACAGTCGAACATAAGCACAGTCGAACAAAGCTAAATATCAATCAATTTCTTTAGAGAAAACTTTAACTTTATTTTTCTCAGTGTAAATAAATTCAAAACCTTCAATTTGGCTAGGGGGCTAGCGCGGGGGGTGTATGGTTATTGTTACACGCTTATACACTCATACTGATTAAGTTATTCGTTGAATTAGAAAGTTTTGCCTGATTTTAACCACAAATTTTGTTTTTGAACTGGAAATTTCTTAAAACGAATATGGCGGTTGATTTTGTCAACTTTTTTGCTCTTTACGTTGATTTTCTTAATGTGATGTGATGGATTTTTTTTTTTTTTTTTTTTTTTTTTTTTTTTTTTTGATGGAAATGAATTTCTTTTGCCCCAAATTAAAAAAGAAAAAAAAAGTTGAGTGTATTAGGGAGTCTTTCTATTCAAAACAGTTTTTTTTTGCATTTTGTTTTAACACCCAAATCCCAAATGATTCATTTTCTCTTTCTTTTTTTTCTTTTTTTTTTAATTTAATTTTAAATCATCACTGTAGTAGTTGTGAAGTAAGAAAATGGAACGTTTTTTGGTTAAATTAATGCCAGTTAAGTGACAACATAATATCTCATCTTTACTGAAAAAGAAAAAGCAGCCTGTTAAAGAAAATTATAAAATCATATTTAAGAGCCTTTTTTTCTATTGTTGAGAGGCCAATTTTGTTAATTTCTTTCATTTCTTTTGCTTTCTTTTTTCTCTAGGAGAAATTAATTTGTCTGCAAATCAAATGCAATTTTTTTATTGCGATATTAATAAGAGGATCATTTAAAGGAAATATGAGGACATAAATTAACATAATAATATTACAAACATTGTGTATGTCATTTTATAAATGATAAGATAACATATTACCATACATATTTACAGAATCTTTCAAATTCGTGTATGATTTTTTTTTTTTAATATGTTAAGGCTGAAGTTTAAATTTGCATCACTGCCCACTACTACGGCAACTAAACAATTCCAGAAGTATAATGAATCGTATTCACGAGTACATATCAAGTCACCGATGTAAACACTGGCTATTATTTTATTATTGGTGAATATCTGCTATTTGGTTGTTTGTCTTTCCAATCTAAGACCTTCAAAGAATTCCACAACTTAAGTGTAGGCACAACAAGCTTATGTTTGTTGAGCCCAAGACAGTCAGAAAGAATATACTCCGAACTTTCAGCATCATATATACATAATTGATCATTACAACCCTTCAGTCAGGTTAAGGACTTCTCACACCACTTATGCTGTGTGTTTATTTATTTTATAGATGAGAGGAGGCATCTACAGCTTAAAATCGATTCCAAACGTTAGATTTTTGTGAAACTTTTCATGGCAATTTAATTTCAATTTACTTTCACAGTATTTGCCTGAGATTTTGCTGAGAAGATGTCGCCGAAGAAATTTTGTTTTATTTCGTTTTGTTAAAATTGTCTGACCTGTTTGTTTGAAACGCGGCCTAATGTCTAATAAGCCAACATACTACCTACTAGACGATGGTGAGTTATAACTCTCAGCGTCACTTTCACTTTCAATCGATATACCATAGCCTCAAAGAGATCAGTGTTGTTAAGACCTTACATAACTTACATAATTTGCCATTACAACCCTTCAGTCAGGATTACGGCCTATCTTCTCACACCACTTATGTTGTGTGAGTTAATTATATACGTGAGTGGCGGTACCTACGATTTAAAGTCGACTCCGAACGACAGATTTTTTTGAGAAACTTTTCATGGCAATTTTATTTACTCTTAGAGTTTTTGCCAGAAATCTGCTGAGAGGAAGTCGCCGAAGAAATATTTTTTCATATTTCGTTTTAGATATCTGACCGGGGATTCGAACCCTGCGCCTTTCGTCTAATAAGCCAACACACTACGCTACTAGACTACGGTGACTTAAGACCTTAACTTAAGTTAAAATGGCTCCTGAGGTCACTCAATTTGTCATGTTGATTTCTAATTAGTCTTCTATTCTTCTAACCATAGCCTGCATACCTCTGTTCTGTGCTACCATATGCAACAGGGTTAAATTTTACAGAGCGTCCAGTTCTACAGCGAAAAACTTGTTCTCAATACCTTGGTTATAGTAAAATCATCATTATCTTATTTAACTCCAACTGGGCTGTTTCAAATTTGTTCTGGTTGCTCAAGCAATCGACAATTGGTTGCAATTGGGCTGATCAACAGACTATGCATTGAGTGTTTAATTCTTCCCAAATATTTTTCCGATTGCATTTTATTTTTTTATTTCTCTTTGTCCCTTTAGAGATTAAAAATTTCATACTTTCCTGAAATGTTATACGTCACATATATAAGATGGGCAATTTGTCTGTTTCCATTGTCCAGATAACTTATACCGAACTGCTGCCACCACTACCACTTTAAGGAGAATGTATTTAAGTCTCCCTTTCACTAGCAAACAATTTTTTTTCCAATTGATTGGCTGTATTGTAGGGTATCTTATCCTAAATTAAAATGACTTGTAAAGTATTATGTTAAAAGGCTTAAGTCTTTTATACTTTCGATAGATTCCTGTATCACTTGGGCAATGCAATAGATAATGTGGTCGCAGTACAATTTTTAGTAAGCAGGAGAGCTACCTATCCAGAGAATATCTAAGGAACAAATTTGCCTCTCGTTTCGCAAAAGGTGCTCAAGTCTATTTGTCCTTATAACCCATATATTCAGAAACCTATAGTCAATTTAACGGTGATAAAGTTCTCCCAATGCTATGTTCTATACATTCGTATACCATGGGAAGTGAAAGCGTATAAAAATGTAGGTCCATCATGTAAATCCTGTCAGTCCTGTGTTTAGAAGCTAGAGAGCTAGACTTGTCTGTCAGGATGGTTTTACATAGCCTTACGTGTCAAACTATTTCTTTAATTTTCTTCTACAATGCTGTGTATTGTTTTTAAATTCAAAATAAATATTTTTAATATGATGTTACGGGTACCATCCCAATTCCCAGTTGATCCTAATTCCCATTGATTATACTTAACAACTGTTTGATGTTTTCATTGGCATTTGAATTGATCTTAAACTGTTGCAGTATGTGGTCAGACGTGCATATTTTTTAAGGCTTAACATGTTGACTGCCAACTACGAGATAACTCGTAGTTTGTGTTCCCTTCTAAGTAGCCAACAACGAGTTATCTCGTAGTAACATAATATTAAAATGGTCATTTTTGGCCTTTTTCTGAAAACTGTCGTGGCAGTGAACGTATTAACGATATTGCTTCAAGTCAAAATTTTCTTCTAATTTTACTGACCTATTAGATGAAATTGCCATAGTCTAGTAGGTAGTGCGTTTGTTTAGTAGACATGAGGTCTTCGTTCAATCAGTTCAGTTTTCTGGCAAAAACCCTGAGAGTAAATAAATTGTCATGAGAAGTTTCTCAAAAAATCTGTCGTTCGGGAGTCGAGTTTAAACTGTAGGGCCCGCCCTCATGTATAAAATTGATGCATACGCATAAGTGATGTAAGAAGCTAGGTTGTAATCACTGACTGAAAGGTAGGTAGTAATGGCTAATATTGTAGACGTCATCATGTTGATTCCGCTGTATACACATTGATTAATGTTATAAGGTATTAAATTGAGTTCTCAAATACATGCGAGCCAAAGAAGTGATTACTATGGCCTCTGCAAAAAGCTTTGTTCCCATATGTAGTTTGTCTTGTTCTATACTCTTATTTGTGGAAAGGGCCTTCTTCCAGCTGCTTGTGATTCCCCTTAAATGTTTGTCAGATTAATTTGAATTTAATTAAATTTTACGAACATAACTACACTTTACTTATAATTTTTGCAGATTTATTCTTTTATTCTGCTCAATTTAATACCTTAATTTGCATTTTATTAAACAGCATGGAAAAACTTGCTTAGAATAAAAAAAAATTAGAAAAAAAAATTTTTTCTTATTTTTTTTTGCAAAATTTCTAATTCTCAACACAATTTTTTTATTCATTCTTACATTTCCATGCTCATTTATATTTAATAAACTCTGTCTTTAATTTCTTTTCAATCTTCTTATCTTAAAAAACAATAAAAAAAAACACAATAATTTTACAAAAATATTCCGCGTATAAATAATAATTTCCTTCTCCTTCTCTCGCTCTCTCTCTCTCTCTTTCCCCCTTTCTTACAGACTTAATAATAGAAAGTACAGCAAATAGATACACACACACACCTACAATGCAAATGCGAAATATTCTATGTGCGACATAGTATAAGTAAGTAAGTATTATTACAAGAACAGCAACAAAAAACAACAATTTTTTTTAAGGATTACTTTGCCGCAAATTGTAAAAAAGAAAATAAAATATTGTGTGAAAAATTATTTTTGTTTTCTTATTCTATTTTGCAATTTTACAAATTGAAATATTCACACAAGAAAAAAAATAAGAAAGAAAAAAAGAAAAGAAAATAAGAAAGAACAAAAAACACAAAGAAACACATGTAGAAAGTGTAATAAAATAATTGAAAAAGAAAAAAAAAAATTTTTTTTTTGCTAAAAATTTTTTTAAACATTCGATTACATTTGCCATGATGTAAAATGAACACACACCCCCATAAACATATTTCTATGGAATATACCTCTCTCATAAATATAAAAATTTTATAATCATGGTATTATGCGCTACGTAATTTAGGTATTAGCGGTGTATGACGTCTTAGAGGTGATATTGTGTGGCACAAATTTATAAATCAAGCTACAATCAGTTTTAAAAGAAACTCTACAATAGGATAAAATTCTAACAAACATCAAACTCAACTTTTACAACTTAAGGAGTGTGCCGAAAAAATCTCACAATATTTTCGAATTTAAAAAAAAATTTTTTTTTTTTGTTTCAATTTTACAAAATGGCAATAAAACAATTTTAAAAATAAAAATAACGGGTAATTTATATATAATTTAATGTGCAGTTACTTTTGACGCTTACTGTGTATAGGGTTTATCTGTAATAATATCTGTCCGCCAAGCCTATTGCTTTGATAAACTTGGTATCCTATTCGATGTAAACAAGATAAAATTAACTCACAGGATCTGCTATACACGTAAGAGACTCATTAATGATCACAGTCTATGTCCTGGTGATTTATTTTCCATCATCACGGAACCCATATGTTGGGTAGAAAATAAGAAGCATGATGTAGCAATTAGAACTCAACTCCATATTTAGAACTCATGCTAATCTAATCGCATAGTTAGTAGTAGTGGTGGTGGCTTATAAGAGTAAGGCCCACGGTTCAAACCCTAATCAACATCAAAACGAAAATATGAAAATATTTCTTCGCCACACCGTTTCTCAGCAGTTTCTGGCAAAAATCTGAGACAAATACAAAAATTGCCATGAAAGTTTCCAAAACTTTGTCGTAAGGAGTCGACTTTAAACTGAAGCCTCTGTCACTCACATATAAAATTAATGCACACAACATAAGCGATGTGAGAAGCTAGGTTGTAATCCTGACTGAAGTATTGTAATGACCAATTATGTACGTATGTCATCTATTCTGGCATGTTATAATGTCTCCTTTGAGCCTATTACCCAGGCAACATCAAAAAGGAGAATTCCCTGCCTATTACCTGATGCACACTCACGAGTTTACTTTTGAGTTTTTAGCGTCCAAACAAAAGGCAGCTTGTGATCATCAATTCACTACTGAATAGTGTGGAAGCATGACTAAAATATCTTCTCATTGTAATTCTTTAGAAAAATTCTATTGATTGTTTCAAACCAAATTAGCTTAACAAGCGTCTTCTTCTTTTTCTTCGTACATTATCAGGTTAGTACAGGGTCCCCTCCTAGCAATGGACGCTCTTCTGCCTGCACATTCTGGTGAATTCCCATATAAACGGGATCCAACAAAAGGTGATTCAGTTTGCCCAAGCAGTTCCAGACTGTACAGACTGCACTTAGGTTAAATTCTTTCAAAACAATCGCCTGTGTTGCTATGTCCCGTTCTTCGAACTTTCTGTTCATGTTGAATTAAGCTCAACTTGCAACGGCATAGACTTTTGTTTAGAAGTTTCATGCAACTATCCCCATGGATTTTGAATATTTCGCTCTAAAATCAAACTCTCTCCCTCTATCTTGCCATATGTACTGACCTCTCCCTATATTACAGAGTAAACCGTTCATTCTTATTACTTAGTCTACTTGCAAAGCATTTATCAAAATCATAAATACTATGGGTTCTGTTAGGGATTCTCTTAAAAAAGCAGCAGTCGGCCACACGATTTGTCGCTATAGTCTCCAAAGTCTTGTTTTATGCTGCCATAAGCAACAAGATTAAATTTAACAGAGCCTTCAGTGCCGCTATAGTACTTTTTCGCAATGCTCTGTTTATACCAACACCAGCCAGTCTCTCGATCTTATCCAGCTCCTACCATGCTGTTTCAAATTTGTTCTGCCTGACCAAGCAATGAACTCAAAGGACACAACTGACCTGATCAAAGCGTATCCATTCAATGTATAATTCTTTGGTTTCTTCCCCAAGATTTGTATCGCTCGACTTGTTCTCCAGTACTTGTTCTCAATGCCCTGGTTATACCAACATCAGCCAGTCTCTCGATCTTATTCAATACCTTCTATGCTGTTTGAAATTTGTTCTGGACTGATCAAGCAATGAACTCAAAGGACACAACTGGACTGATCAAAGAATATCCGTTGAATCTACAATTCTTAGGTTTTTTCCCCAAGATTTTTATCGTTCGACTTTTGTATACAATTATGAACTCCTTTTTGTCCCTTTGGAAATGAAAAATTCTATACGTTCCCGGAATCTTATACGTCACATACACAAGCCGTAACTTGTCTATTTTCATTGCCCAGNTATTTTCATTGCCCAGATTAACTGTCATAACAGATATCGAACTGCTGCTACCAGTACCTCTTTGAGGAAAATGTATTTAAGCCTGCTTTCCACTAGCAAACAATCTTCTTAACAATTGATTTGCTGTTATGTAGGGTATTATTTGTAATCTATGCTTTGCTTACTTCTTCCTCTCTCTTTTTCCTTTACTTTCATTTACATTCAAATACCAAGAAAAAGCCTGAACTCTACATCTGTGTAGATGAGTAAGAGAATTAAAGAATGGCAAAAATATACAGAAAGAGAAAAAAGATAGAAAGAGAGCGCGCGCGAGAGAGGGAGAGAGAGAGAGAGTGAGAGAGAGATTATGTTCTTGTGTATAAATACTCATATATTTTGCATGTTTAATGACGACTGTCTGTGACTTAATTCATATTTATTTATACTCGTAAGATGGCCTTTATCTGCCGTTGTTAAGTTGCCATATTGAAATTTGCATTTTAGCCATGTTTTGTTTTAAGTTTGTATGAATAATTTTTGTAAACATAAGTGTAAGTAAGTTGTAAGTAAAATGGTTAAAAAGTAGAAATTTACTGCCAAGCCTAGACATGTTGGCATTTGATTACAAATAAAGCGTTGGAGATAAGCATACAAAATTAGTTTTCCAAACTATAAGAAAAAAAATTTTTTTCAATTTTTAATTTTCTGTTGCCATGTCAGGAACTAAGCAATCCTAGCAATTTTTTATTAATTCGTGTTGTATGTTGCAACTGAAAGGGATGAAGAACTAAATTATATAATCGTAGAATTGTTCAGAACTGAAGGTTAATAGCTGTGATTCAACTAGGATTCTGTATTTTCTGAAGGCAAAACCCATACTACCATGTTTCGGCCACTGAAGCTCTTATTTGGTATAGAGAAAGTAACGCTAGTCTAGTTACAGCGATATTCGCTGTATTTTAAAGGGAAACAAACAGGCCCACCGAGGTATCTCATGTGATTTAGTTTGGATGTTTAAAAGACTTTGAATTTGATGAATATTTCCCAGGCATTATAATAGTGATATCGGAGAAAGAAACGTAATCGAAAATAACAACGTAGCATATCTCCATGTTTCCCTACACATTACACGGCCATTACAAAGCTATGAAATTGTGTGATTACTAAGAGCAGCTGTAAGAGAAACTCATGTTATTTTCTACTCTTGAATAACTTTGTACTCTTCACGCAAAGATAACTAAAGGCAAACTTTAATCTGAACAATTGATGTTGGAGAATATGATAGCAGTATTCCACTTCTTCTATTTTTTCGCTGTCTTCTCCCACTTTATTAATAATTCGCACTGAGATAAGCAGTTCTATCAGGTTTCAAATGATTTTCGAAATGATTATGCATAACGACAGAAAATATTTCATAAGCCTTTTGTAAGGAAGCTCTATAAGGTTCCCGAAATTTTTTCCCCAAATCTATAATGCTAATGTTTATCGTATTTCAAGTAGAATGTAAACATTACCTCCTATGAAAACATACCTTGAGAGGCATAAGCACATTTTTAAGACGGTTAGATAAACGCACTTGGAACACATAAGGCCCACTGTGATGGCACTCTACTTTTTCCCCCAGCCAGGGAACTTACTTACTTACTTACTTACTTACTTACTTACTTTATTACTTATTTACTTACTCACGTACTTACTTACTTACTTACCTACTTACTGACTTGGCCATTAACAACCCGCTTAACGAATTTCGACCTGCCTTAACACTTCCTTCCTGCTGCCTCTACTTCTTGCGTGCCTACGCCAGTTGGTTACACTAATCGATGACAGGTCTTTCTCGATTTGGTACTTCCAAAGCAAACAATGTTATCCTCTACCCATCTCGCTGGAGCATCCTCTTCCATACGAACGGCATCCGAGCCAGAGTAACCTTAGGATGTTAATACGTTGCACAATGCCTATGTCGTTGAGGAGCTCATACAACTCACTATTAAATCGGATACAAAACTCTAACTCGCACTGGACCGAAGATCTTAGGTAGGCTAGAGAACCACTCGGGACTATTCCTTCAAATCATTTATGTTGTAGGTACCAAGAAGCCTTTTGCGCCAATAGTATTGTTCAGACCATGCACCCAGTAGGTGAAAAGCTCTCTCCTCATATTTGCAGCCTCAGCAGAAATCGTTAACAAAGGTGTCCAAGACCTACCTAAATTCTCACATTGTTTTTGAGTGCTTAGACTATGGACCTGACTGTCAGTTAGTATTACTGTGTCCTATCCTTCGTACTCTCCACCTTTTCATAACGTAGCCTTCTGCATGGAAGCTACTAGTTATCCCATAAGGTTCGAATACTTCACATTGAGATTAAAAACATTCTGCTACTGTTACACTATTCGTCATGGTTCCTCTTTTAAAAACTATGTTTTTATCAAATTGATCCCTTTACTCTTATTACTCAGTACCGGGGCGAAGCATTTCCTAAGAGTATTTAGTTTGCTGGCTAAAGAAATAACTGTTAACCTTGCAATTTCTGAATTACAATGTCTCCTGATTATTTTTTGTATCTAAATTGTCTGCATTATCCTATAAAATAGTCTCCATACCTTTGGTTCTTGCTGTGACATGGTAATATTATGGATTAAACTCCAGACATAGGCTCTCAAAGCCGCCATAGCACGCTACACATTGCCCTGATTATACCAACACATGCCCGTATCTCGATTCTATTCAATGCTCCGTATGCGTTGGCTATAAAAGCCACAACTGACCTGACCATTATGGGTCTACATCCAGCGGATGATATGGATTTCAACCAGCAGGTCTTCTGCATATCATTACGACATGCCTGGATTTACATTTCCATGGGCACGATATAAGGTTTATAATGTTCAGTGACCCAATATTATTTCAAGATATTTTCCCTTTTCATTCTTTAGACTTTTCTTTATAAATTCAAAGGAGTTGCTTTTCATTTTCCTTCTTCAATTTGTTTGTCTTTCATGAATTGGGACAAGTTGTATACAAATTCCTATTTTTTTTTTTAAGTTTATCTTAACAGTAAGTGTATATACATACATATACATATCCACAATATGTATGCATGTATGTGTGTGTGTGTGTGGTAACATTTCTATTTATTTAATGATTCAATTACCACAAACACAAGAAAGAAACAAATTCTAATCTTCCAAATACATTTGAAATATCATAACTTATGCGCTTTTGAATTACTTGTACACACTGACGCATTCATTTGTAGATTTTTAATATGAATATTTATCTCTCTCACTCAACACACACTCTGTCTCTCTCTCTCTCTCTTCTCTTCTCTCTGTGCTTAACAGATATCCTGTGTATTGGAAGAGTATGAAGAAAAAAAAGATTTGAGTGGCTTGGTTTTGAGTGGCTATGTATGGCGGCGTATAGTACGAATGTATTCTTATTCATTGTTTTCTTCTACGAAATGTGTTTCAGAGTTATAAATAACTGTAAAGAAGAGACAAAATAGATGAAATTAAATAACAGTGGGTCACAGAATTATGCACACAAAAGTTTATACCATAAGAATAAAAAAACCAAAAAAATCATCAAAATTTTTTTGCGCAAACGTGCTATACTTTGCTACTCAAGTAGTCATTAACTCGAAATTCCTTAGAAATTCCTTCTTCATTCGTAATAATTCAAAGGAAACAATTGTCCAATTTATGACTACTGTTGACACTGCACTTCACATATTGTTTGTTTCAACATTTACTTGCTCTATGTACTGCTAATGTATTTAAACAGCGCTTTCAATAAAAAGTTACACTGTGACTTGTAAGTAAGAGGCATAAGACATCATTTTTTAAATTCTTTACAGTATTTATTAAGTGTTTACACTATTTTTGAGTACTCAGGATACAACCTGACGATCGGGTATGTATTTCTTTTCTAAGTCTCATCTCTCTGTTCAGATGTTGAATTGAACACTCTTGCGATGGTGTAGACTTCCGCTTGGAAGCCATAATGTTTTTCAAATGAAATAATAAAATAATAAACATCAATTGATAATTAATTGTTTATTATACAACTCTCTAGTCAGGACTACGACCTTGTTTCTCAAACCACTTAGGTTGTGGGCGTTAATTTTATACACGAGTGGCGGGACGTAGAGTTTAAAGTTGAGCCCGAATGACAGAATTTTGCCAGAAATCTGCTGAAAGGAAGTAGTCCAAGAAATATTTTTTCGTATTTCGTTTTGTTGGAGATGTCTGCCCTAGGGTTTGAACCGAAAACTTACGTCTAATAAGCCAATAAACCACTTACTAGACTACGTGTACTACTTCGCTGCATCCTACGTTCATATATTGTGACCAAAAACTGTTCAAATCTTTAAAAAAGTGCCTTAGAGATCGCAGTAATTAATAATTTGAAGGCGCAACTTTTGAGCCTTCATATCAAAATTTACCAGCCAAAAGTCTACCTCTTTATGCCGGTTGTGTGTGTGTTTTTGGGATCATGTCGACACTTTTTCTGTCGGTCAATTCTGCTCATTTAAGTTGAATCGTTTGCTTCAATCTGGTAAAATGTTGACAATATAGATCAGAATCAATCATTTAACCTTGTTGAAGAAACTCAATAATGGACAATTATTTATAATCCCAGCGAAATGCTCGATCTCGGTGTTAAGCCTATCTTTATCGTCGTCTGCAAGGCTAAACCTTGCTTTGTTTATACTCTTTTTTCCGTATTGTTATCATAAATAGTCTAATTTTCGTTGTTTGTAATCACTGTCTTCACAAATCTTCATAGAGGCCTGTGTTGTGGTATTCACTGGAATATTTTTAATTGGCGGGTCCCAAGTCCTACGCACAACCCAAATTTATAATCTTGAGGATTGGACTTCGCTGCACGCATTAGTTAACATCTAGCGGTGCCAGTATGCCATCCAAGAGGGGTGTCAACTTGAATACTCTAAACAAGGACTGTAGTGGAGAAACTTTACCTTGTTTGCAAGCATCTCATACCATCCCATGCCCGAAATCAATTACTTGGATTGTTAATATGTTCTTCGCAAATCGTTCAATTTCGTTACGTTCTCCCTATTCTTGTGATAGCAAAACATTGTGCTCTTGTATGTATCAAGCTATCTCAAATGATTGAAAGCTGTTTGCCGATGAATGCCTAACATAATTTGCATTGCTTGAGGGCTAATACTTCTTTCTCCTTATTTCACAGACTTGCTAGTGACCACCACTGGAACACAACGAATGTTAAGTTTCACAACAAAACTATCACAGCGAAAAGCATAATTTCTCCTTTAAAATATTTGTATTTGAAATTTTTGTACGAATTATTTTCATTCACTCTGCTTGTATATAAATTGCCTTAAGAAAGAAGGAAAGAAAAAAATAACGAAATCAAATCAACTACAATTCCATTGAAAGAACAGCACTGAACAGAACAGAACAGAACAGAACAGAACACGACAGTATGTTGCATTTTGCATCAAAGAAAAATTTAAATATGAATCCCAGACAAATGAAGCGCACACACTGTTTGTCCTACACATAAGTTTCGTCAAGAAATTATGACAAGCAAGAGCAAGATATACAAGCCCAACGTTATGCTGAATCCAGAAACACCTACCATCATGGCTTTTCAGGCGCTCTACTCAACACTTCGTAGGAATGAATACCGGGTTCTCTCTATTGCACGTTTAAAAATTAAGAAGAAGGTAAGCCAACAACATTTTTTCACGGGAAGATGGTAGCACACAATTTATTAACAAAGAAAAAACCACGCAAAAAATACACACAACACGTAATCTACACATAAAGTCCTACTACTTCTAATAACTCTTGACACGTTAAAGAAGTGCTTGCTCGCAGTAGATGCTAAAAATCAAATAATTTCTTTTGACATTTAATCACTCACTGATACGCCTAGAGAACAGGAAATAAAAACACGTCAAGTCCTTTTAGGGCCCCTTCACTGTCATAGCTCCACACAAAAAAAGAAAATCCCGGCCCCACCGCTGCGGCACCTACAGCGACTCTATAAATCGTCACCTCTCCTGTTACTGATGTTTAAAATAAATATTACAACAAACAAACAAAGTTTTTCAAACATAAATGATACAAATCGAAATGGAACAAGCTTTTCTATCCCTTTTTCCTTCTTTTCTTTGTTCCCCACTCATTTCATTTCGTTTCATTTGTTCTTTCGTTGTTAGAAAATAATATCAAAGTCAACACTCAGATTACATTGATTGGAATACTTTCTACGCCCACACCCTAGACATAAATTGTAGGGCATTTAAATACAACAAAAATGGCATTTAAATGGCATTAAAACTAAGGGGGGGCGGGGTTAAATAAGAATATCGGCAACAACTTTTATATTGAATAAACATTATATGTGAAAGGCAGATGGTTGTGGTAACCCAATATGGGAGGAACGGGAAGGGGCGCGGAACACAAAGCGCATTTAATAGTTTAACCTTAAAGGGAACAATTAAAACGGTTTCAGTTAACTCAAAGTTAAATGTTCACATAAAATGGCATACTGACCGCGTACAACCATCCGTGTTTTTTTTCTCCAAAATATGTTGTATGCAATTAACAGCACAAAAGCATTACTGCTTAATCGGGCATTCCATAAATGAGAATATGAAAAGATAAAACCACAACCCAGTGTGCATATTTCATTTTAAAGAATTGTTTTATGACTTCTTTAAACCATTTGCTTAAATACTTGATGAGTTTCGGTATAGAAGATTATAGCGTTTCAATAATTTCTCTACTTTTCTCGCGAAGATTTTAAACACAATTGGATGCTTTCATTAAGGTCCATTTGCTTCTGTGCTTTGCTATGAGATTAAATTGTGGGAGCTACTCGCGCCAATACAGAATGTTTAAACGCACAAGTCTGAACCTGGTTCATCAGGAGTTTAGGCCCATACTAATTCTGTGATGCTATACATAGATATTGTACAAAGCATGCATTTAGCGGCGGCGAAATACTCAGCCTATGTACATTTGTAGAAAGCTATCTAACCGGCGCGCTCAAAAAACGCCATTAGTCATGTTTGGTACTGCGCCAATGCAGATTTGGCCCAATTAATCTGGCGTCGGGCTTTCAGGTTTCAAAATAGCACGTACAGTAATTATTTGTTTTTGCCGGTCACTACACTCGATGCTCTCTGTTCTATCGGGCTTTTCAAGAGAATCTTGGTCACAGTTGACTCGCAAATGAAACTTTTGTCGAATAGCTACTTTAAAATTATATTTCGTGTTATTTTACAAGGCACGTGAATGCCTAAAATGCATACCATAAACAACCATATCTGTACTTATCTAAACTTGATCTTCTATACCCGACATAGTCAATGATACAATCTATGCTCCTTACGATCACCCATGTTTGGGTGTATTTAATTTGTTATCCCTTAGTGGCAGACAGATTTTTGAGCAACATTTCCTGGCAATTTTATTTTACACTCAGGCTTTTGCCGGTAGAATGCTGAGAGTAAAGCGTCTGAGAAATATTTTTTCGTATACCCTTTTTGTTCGGAATATCTGAGACAAAGGTTGAACTCGTTTAATAGAAGAGTACACTAGTCACTTTAACAACACGTGCAAATAAAAAAATTGTTTTAGAAAAAATGGGTGCCCTCTTCAAGCAATGTAGTGGACGCTTTATTCATATTCATGCAATCGTCCTAACCAGAGGGCTATTTGCATTGTGGTGGATAAATTAGACTCTACAGATTCAGTAAACAATCGACCAGCAACCCTAGGCTCATGAAACGCCGGATGTCCGTAAGAGTATACAGAAGAATCTTGGTTAAACGCTTTCACGGCGCTCACAAAAACTTGTACTTTCGCAGACCAGAACTTGGTATATTTTGCGACGTAACATGGTCAATTGACTAAGAACCTAAAGATAGACAAACGTGGACAAAGGCATGTATTCTTTGAATAGGCTCTCGAGCATTAGACAACTGACCCTTATTTTCATTTCAAAAATCATGTTCAACGATGTGGCCCGTTTGAATTTGGATCGATGTTTGACTGTCACCAATGGTTTGCAACACACAACCATCAGTTGCCTGATTGTTCTGATTTGAATTTAATTGAACCTAGAAAGTATATCTCTTGAGCTATTTTCTAGCAATACAATGGTAATACGTGATTATCATTCCATTCCACCAACCGTGAAACTGTCCTTATGTTGAAATAAAAATATTTCCCAATGCATACATACGCCAATATGCAGTGGGAGGGGATTTTTATTTTTTTTTTTCTTTATTTCACGTCATAAAATTTTACGATAAAAAAAAACCCCAATTTACATGTGTTTTGGAATTTATTCGTTATTTTATGTTATAAAGTGTGATTGTTTACAACATTATTTATTTAATATGACGGTTGAACAACTCCTGCTTTTTAATAAAAAAAAATTTTTTTTTTGTAAAAATGTTGAGCATCGCTGTAGTAGGCAACGCCTCTGTAGTATTCCTTACTGACAAGTAGAAATTTTGTTCGCACTAAGGTCACCCTTTTGCATTGAATCGTGTAAACCTGTAAAGTGAATGGATGAATTCCAATATTAGCTTAAGATTCAGACAATGGAAGAAAAGTCTTAAGTTATTATTTAAAAGTGGAATTGGAACACTTCGATAAACACATATTTCGATAAAAATTTCACTTCATTTCCGTTTTAAATCCCCCAATAACAATACAGATCGTGTCAATAATTACTTAATTGATCATTACAACCCATTAGTTAGGTCCACGACCTAGCAATTCCCATCACTTATGTTGTGTGTGTTAATTTTATACATGGGTGGAGGGAAGGAGGGATCTGCAGTTTTTTTTTTTTGAGAACATTTTTATGACAATTTTTTCTACTCTCAGAGAGTTTTTGCCAGAAATCTGCTGAGAAAAAGTCATCGAAGAAATATTTTTTCATTTTTCATTTTGTTGCAAATGTCTGACCAGGGGTTTGATCTCAGGCCTCACGTTTAATAAGCCGTGACTACCTACTAGGCTACGACAACTTTACGTGAGAGCAAAAAAAAAAATCGTTGAATTTATTGAAGGCAATCAAACGCTAGCTGATAGGTTTGGGATATCGTTGATCTGTAGTGGTATTTCACTTGTTGTGAAGATGAGTAATGTTATCATTTGGATTCTACAAATGAAGCTGCATCGATGCATGCATACCCACATGTTCATGAGGTAGCAGTCATATGCCGTCTGCGTAGTCACATATTAACTATAAAACCATATGGTGAAAACCACTGATAAAGCAACCTAAGATAATGTTAACATGTTTCTTATTAAACCTCTGGACAGACATTATAGATAGTGTACCCCAGTGATTTCTATGCCAACGAGAGGGTACCATAACTTTTCAGCCGGGATTACCGTGTACATACTCATTTATTACATTAAAACGGAAGTCGTTTTTATTCAAAGCATTCGAAAACCACAATTAGCCTTTTAAGATCCACCATCCAAGTCATAATGGATTAATTTCAGATGGTTAATGCCGTTAACTTTGTAAACAAGGCTTGGGTGTACAGGGCATATACGCATGTTTGGTTTAAGTTATTTAGTGGATAGTGGTTGCATCGATATTAAAGAGAACAAAAATTTCTCTATAAACTGTACTGTTTGCATAATTATCTGGATTCTTGGAGTGGTGTGAGCAAACTTTAATTCAGTATTCTAAAATTGACTGTCATGCTAGGTTGTTTATTGCTCCACAACCTGTTAAGAAGGTAGTTTATCAGATTCATGTAGTAAATATTATTTAACGTTAATTTGGACTATTAGTCGAATGTCTGTGGACCGTAAATGGAAATGAAATGAAATTTTAGTTTATTTAACTGCATGTTGAGTATCAGGATCGTTATTCCATGTAACCGATGAATAAGTACAGGGGGGTGTTAACTAAATAAATTGGGATTCAAAAAAAGAGATTTAGAGAAAAAATGAAATAAAATTTGAAAGAATAAAATATCCCTAAAACAAATCATATTTTTGTGAATGTGCATGTGTGATGTGTGTATCATACTTACGTTGTGCAACATGCTTGCAATTAGCGAAAAAGCAAAAATGGTTTTCTTTCGTTCGATTAGAAAAAAAATAAAATTTAGGAGTTCTAGAAAATTACGAAAGGAATGACATAAGGATAACAGAAAATTTTTAAGAATATCATTGTGATTAATAATAATAAAAGAAACATGCATATTATTAACGCAGCGATGAAAAGATTGGTAGGTAGAGAGAGAGAGCAGAAAAGAAATATTAGACATTTGGACATCTTTTTTTCTTCAGCATTCTTTTATGACACTGTAAATGGATAGCATAACGATAGCGTAGTACATACATAGACATATTATAGAAAGGGTCCTTCTGTTGCATTTATTAGCCGTATGTCAAATATTAATTTGCACTTCATGGTTGAGATTCATTATGAAGAAAAAATAAGTTAATATGTTCCTTGATCATGCTTTGAGAGACTTTGGGGGGCGACAATATATTTCATATAATGATTGTAGGGTTTAAGGTTGTTTCTAATAGTTTGAATCGAAGCTGCAAGTAGGGGATACTCGAGAAATTTTGTTAAGAGGACGTATATGCACGTTATGTGCATTATTGTTACAATCATTAGGCATTCAACCTTCAGGTCAGGATTCGACATAAGTTTCACGATACTTAGTGCGGAATAGTTAGTTTTCTTACAGTGATTGGTGGAATCTGCAGTTCGAGGACGATTTGAATACAAATTCTGAAAATGGGACAGATTCATTGAGTTCCTTAGAGTTTTTGGCCAGGAAGTCTATTGTGTTGCGAAATGCTTTTTATTTTTTATTTAATTTCAATGTTCTTGACTGGAATTTTTGAATTGTGGGCTTACGTTCTAATAAGCCAACACACTACCTCTGGACTCCCACCTCTGAAATGATGATTGAAAATGAAAATAAAAAAATAACTTGAGTTACATATGAAAACAGCTGCTGCGAAGCACAACGGGTATTGTCTGGTACATTACATATGTATGTCCTGCTTAAACGAACGCCATTATATTTTATACATACATATGTACATACGTACGGCTTATGACAATTTCACCCAAGCGACAGATTGTCAGAAATTGATTAAAAAAAAAACACAAACACACTCACACGCAGTAACAAAATCCATTTAAGATGAGGAAGTGAGTTGAGAATTTCTTCAAACCAGAAACAGTGTTGCTAACTTAAGATAATTGTGTTTTAATATTTATACTCCACAAGGATCATATTAATTATGTAGACTCGGATGGGGACAGCATACCAATGACATGATTTAATTGGTTTGTAAGCCTACATAATGAACACGGAGTAGCTATTAATAGGACAGGAGCAGACTAGACAAATGAATGTGTCCGATGCAGCAGTATAAGTTACTACTACATGGCTTAATTCAGGCCAATTAAGGCGAGATACAAAAGCATTCTTAACTACATATATTGACAGCAGTATGGTGCTTATACTCTGCATTGTTTTAAAACTTA
>QOCX01001942.1:14914-26606 GCA_005959815.1 Sarcophaga bullata | reverse complement strand
GAAAAGTTTCTCAAAAATCTGTCGTTCAGAGTGGAGTTTAAACTGCAGGTCCCACCACTCATGTATAAAATCAACACACACACATTATAGGTGGTGTAAGAAGTTAGGTCGTAAACCTTACTAAAGAGTTGTAATGATCAACTATGTATGTGTGTATGTATGCAATGAACAAATCCGGTCAGTGTAAGTATCCAAAAAGACTGTGAGAAGTAAGGTCGTAATCTTGACTAAAGGGTTGTAACGACCAACTATGTATGTGTGTATGCATACAATTAATGAATCCGGCTAGAGTAAGTGTCCAAAACGACAGATTAAGCGACTGTAAAATGCAGATGCTTCATTATGTAATTAGTTCTATATGTTCTTCTATTCCAATTCGTCCGGTAAAAGAATTGTTGAGCATGACGCTGTTGTGCTTGGCGTTCGTAATGATCTTACGCTTTTGCAGCCAACCAAAAAATATTTTCTAAACCCCCTGAATTTCATTTACAAGTCGTGGAATATGTCGCTGATCCATTATATTAGAGCAATATATTCTCCGATTTTAATAGTAGAGATAGGAGAAAGCCATTAAGCATGACTCTAAAGAGCTTATCGTTCACAGTTGCATTTGTTTTGTAAAGACAAAAAGTCGCTTCCAACTCAAACATTACATCATACAGTAGCTTTAAGTGGATGTAATACCTCTTCTTGTATTAAACGTAGATTTTTAGATATGAGCCTCTTTGCTTCGTGATGGGTAGTTGCTGAAGCAGTGTCTGAAGTCTGTAATGACGAATGTGAAATGTCTGCAAAGATCGCAGATTGCATGACATAATGTATAATCGGTTTTACGAGTTTCCCTGCAAAATTTTCAACCACAACCACTGTATTCTTGGCAGAATGGCCGCTCTGGTGTCATTCAGGTCTTACAACACTTCGTCTAATACCACGAGTCGATTCACATAGTACGTAGTAATGTTTACGTAAACGATGTTGATCTACCAGAAAGTCTGCGTCAACACCTTCGACGAATTCTTACGTAAAAGATCGAAGCAAATACTCTTTGTTCGTGAGGAATAGAGCGATTCATATCATACTGAAATCGATGAGATATCGGACAAGTTGCACCATCCTGTTGAAACCCAACATCGTTCACATCAATAAAATGAAGAGCGTGCGATTGGTGCTTCCATTGACCTGAGTCAATGATGCTTCGTCTCCACTAGTCTGACCGAACAGTCACTAGTAATGGGTGTATTGGTTTCTGTAAAACCACGTGTTGGGTTTCTAAGCCCCAAAGATGGCAATTTTCCTTATTAACGTACCCACCAAGATGAAAATGAGCTTCATCCGAAAAGATGTTTTTTCTGCAAAATCAACATCGTCGTACAGTTTCTCGTAGCCCATTTAGAGAAGCGAAAAGGATGGTCATGCGGCTTTAACTTTTGAACCAATTGAACTTTGTAAGGCCTCATACCGAGATCTTTTAGCAAAATTCGAAGTAAACTGGTGAGTGAAGTCTTCAATTCTTGAAAACGAAGACTAGTTGATGTTGATAAACTCTCAAGCACACTCTTAGCTACAGCCTTGATATATTCGAGTGTACATACTGTACGAGTACGCTCACGTCTAGGCGCATCAACAATGAAATTAGTTTCACGAATTTTAGAAATAAACCTGTGTATACCGGACACTGTTGGTCCTTCTCTGCGACCAAATTTTGTACGATAATTTCGTGAAATTTCCGACCAATTGTCTTTGTTTTGGAAATAAAATTCCAATTAATCCCTAGCCAATTTGCTCAAGCATAGACCGATGCATTACGTTTAGGGGAGATAAACAAACTGAATTTTGTGATAGAATAGACTAACGTAAGTATTGCCACATTCGAAATAACCGATGGTTCAAAATTAAACCGATGGATGGCCCACCCGATATGTTTTCTTTATTTGTTTTAACTAGAAAGAGAACACTCTGTGATCGTTTGTAAATTGAAAACAGGCTCCTTGGATGGATTCTAAAAATTTTAAAATCTTTACTGGCATTAAAAATCCTCTTCAGTTTATAACGCTTGTAAAACATATCCTTGATTACAATTGCATTTCGTACATTTCGTACCATTAAAAAATGCATCATTAACTAATTTGCATAATTTCTCGCTTTCAAATTGTTTTTTTCTTCTTCTTCTTCTGCTGTAATTCCATTAAAATCCTAAAACCACAACAATTTAGAGGAAAATTGTTTTTCTGTAACCAAAAATAAAAAGCGAAAACAAAAAATTTCAAATAGAAATAGGAAAAAGGATCGCATTTATTACAATTATTAAGCAATTTGAAAATGCGTTTCTATGCGCCACTGCTTGTTACTACTGCTGCTGCTGCTGCAGTTGCCAGCAGTCTGTCCTTAGCAGTAAAAGCACTCAACTTAAAAGCATTCCAACTAACGATTTTAATTTCCAATTTTTAGTTTTTATTTTTCTATTCTTCTTCCTTATTTCAATTTCAGTGTCTAAACAATTTGTTGTGTATTGTCATGTATAATTGAGGGTAAAAGAAATTAAAAGAAAAACAAAAAAAAAACAACAAAGTTCGTGTTATTTTTCTTGCTAATAATGCAAATTAAAAATACAATCTACTCGTATACGGAATATGTAAATATTTTTGTTGTAGTTTTTTTTTTGCTATTTTCCAAACAATTATCCTTTACACTAAGAAATAAAAACCAACAATTGTTGCAAGGAATACAAAAAATGAAAAAGTGTACGAAGAAAATACTTCCTTCCTTTGCCATAACAATGTGTCACATGTATGATGGGTACTCTTTTGTTCTTTTTTTGTTTTTTATTTTTTTTTTTTAGTAAAATCGAAATAATAAAGAAAAAAATTAAATGAATAAAATGCGTTTTTGCTTTGCTGCAATAATGTTGCGGTTTTTTTTTAATCTTGGCCCTACAATGAAAAAGGTGTGGTGATATAGTTTAAGCCATATTAACGTACCTCATATATATTTTTCCGTATACATTTGTCTTTAATTTAGTAAGTTACACTTTTGTATTTTAGATTTGTTTTTTTCTTTAATAAAAATCTATTGAAAAACGTCGACATTCTCTTCGTCAGGTTTCAAAAAAAAAAAAAATTATTCAACGTATGGGGATTCTCAAAACCTTGTAGTTTTCATTGTGCTTACATTGTAATGTAATTCGTCGTAAATATCCATGTCCGGGGAGTATTGCTTTTCAAACGATTCTATAGTCGGGCTATTATTATAGGCGTCGTCTCTAATAACCTTATAAAAAGTCTAACGACTTCAAACCACATGACCTAAGTGGCAACTTGACATCTACAAGACTCCTCAATGTCTTGCAGAAGCTTAGTTTTGCTGAAACCACATATGAAGTCACCGTAGTCTAGTAGGTAGTGTGTTGACTTATTAGACGAAAGGCCGGGTTCGAATCCCCGGACAGACATCAAAAACGAAAGTATGAAAAAATTTTCTTTCGGCGGCTTCCTCTCAACAAGATTTCTGGAAAAACCTCTGAGAGTAAATAAAATTGCCATGAAAAGTCTCTCAGAAAATCTGTCGTTCGGAGTCGACTTTAAACTGTAGGTCCCGCCACCCATATATAAAATTAACACAAACAACATAAGTGGTGTGAGAAGCTAGGTCGTAAATCTGACTGTTACATATCTTTTCACATACATACATACACATATAGAATTGATCATTATATCTTTTCAGTCAGAATTACAACCTAGCATTTCACACTATTAATGTTATGTGTGTTAATTTTATACATACTTGTTGGGATCTACAGTTTAAACTTGACTCCTAACAATTTTTGAGAAATTTTTCATGACAACTCTATTTACTTTCAGAGTTGTTGCAAGAAATCTGCTAAAGACATCGTCGAAGATTTCTGATCTCACACCTAACAAGCGAAGACACCACCTACTACACTACGGCGACTGCTATCGTTTCCTTCACAGTCTTTGCACTTAGAATTGATGGTAAGGTGTAATGGCTTTTTCACAACTTAGTCCTTGGTTTTCGGGAACATAAATGGGAAATGAGTTTCATTGCTGAAGAAAATTTTGTTCGAAAAATCCGCCTATATACCGTCCACATTGATTTTTTGGTGGCAAAATAGCAATTTTTTGACAATGTATTTTGAAAAATCTAATGATGGTATTCCATAGAGGAGAGTATAATTAAAAGAAATCCAAAACATTTTGCTGCAAAAAGTAATTTTTTGTCTTAAAAACAATTTCCAATAACGCTGAACGAAATTAGAAGTTTTCTGAAAAACGTTACAAATATTGCTTCAAAGCCGTATTTATATTTGTCAAATGTTCCAAAATTAATGAATTGATTTGAATGAAAAATTTTGATAATTAGAGTTATGGATTGGATACTTCTTCATTACAAGCTCGAATAAAATTATTGAACTGCATAATTCATTAAGCTTATAATCAGACTTCGGCACAAAGAGAACATGATAAAAATGTGAGTATATTTGGGAGAGGCATGTATTAACCCAGAGGAAAATTGTTAGTAATATTTTCAAGTGTTACCTAATAATATGTAGATGTAGTGGAAATATATAGAAAATATTAATACTGCGTATTTAACTTGACAAATATTACTCCAAACATGGTGATAATTTCTCATTGATACTAATGAATCGCATTGGAAAATAGTGAATCCTACTGTATTAGTTTTTTGGGTGTATAATTGAAAGCTGAAAAAAGCGACATGGAGCTGACAAGCAACTTTTTAACGAACATTGTTGATGTTCGTATCCTACGTATGTAAAAAGCTGAATTTGTTGGGCCACTGGTGGCTATTGGTGCCGACGTCTGCTTATAATACGCCTTTCAAAAAAGGGGTCTGCACTCAAACAAAAGGACTCAAACAAAAGCGATTACGTCTGTAACGCTTCCTGTATTTTCAAGATGTGATGACCATAGTAACCCTAAAATGATCCTGCACGTAATTAACAAACCTTTCACAATATGCTCTTAAATGACACTTCAGATGAAGATGATATCTTGCTAGACTTACAATTTGAAACGTGCGACCACTAAACGAATAATTCAATACAATTCATTTTAATTTTATTTTGTAATAAGAGTAGGGAAATAGAGAAGAAGTTCACATGTACATGAACACCAAATAATGTTTCTCCCGAAAGAAGAAAGAAGAAAGAAGAATGTTGTTCAACTGATAGACTAAGGCGACCTTGCTCCAATTGCTTGGTGCAGCCACAAATCCTTTTTTGAAAGTTATAATATTTATTATTCATCCGGAGCGGTTTTGGATTTCCTCACAACTCTCCTCCTTATTGCCGCTGTCCTCATTTCATCATCGATGTTATCAACATATGTTGATAACCTTTATTCCTTGATTTTGTGATAACGTTGGAGGCTAAGGGAAGTTGTATTCTGTTCATTTATTCATTTATTTTTTTCATTTATTGAAGTCGTTATATAAAAAGCAAGGCAAAGCATGTAAAGTCGAGTAAAACCTCTGTGTGAAGACGCGTGCGTGTGAAGTAAAGAATCGTGGTTTGACGATCTCCGTTACAAAGATCTACAGAACAATTGTGTAATAATTGTTATTGTTTATCGCAAAGGGCATATACAAAGGTATTAATAATTAAAGCAATTGCTATTGTTAGAATAAGTTGGGAACAGTGGCACACAAAATTGTGTGAATAATAAAGGATTTTATTAAAATTAAACACAAATTTATTTTTATTTTTATTTGCAATCTGAGAGCTCATATTTCAAACGTTTTTAAAAGGTAAAAACGTAAAAATATAATGCCGAAAAATTAGATACATTCTTCGTTGGGCGTTTCTATTACTGTTCTTTGTTCTTAATTGATGTTAATAATCCTGTAGTTAAGGCCACATTCTAGCTTCTAACAACAGATATTTTGTGTGTGTCAATTTTTCCTTCGAGGCGCGGGTCCTACATTTTAATGTAGACTCCGAGCAAAAAATTTGAGGAATTTTGCATTTTTTACTTTCAGAGTTGCCCGAAGGTACTATTTAATGTGCGAGATGTCTGAGTTGTCTAATAAGCTAACACGCTATCTAATAGTTTATGTCGACTTCCTACTATTCAGAACACAAAAATGACTAGAATGATATCAATAAGTTGACACTTCTATACGCAAGTGATTCTATTGCCTCACTAAAGGATATCTGTACGATCCAATAAATTGTTGACTTGACTGGACATTGGAAATCTTTTAACCTGTGAAAGCCCAATGTGGTGTTGGATAGGACACACTTAATGCAAATCTCATGGGAATATTTAAATACGATAAAGACAAAATCAAAACCTTAATATGAAATATGTCTTGAACGACCCCTGCAGCTGCAGACTGACTGGACATTGAATAGAAAGTTGAATAGAAATCAAACAAATTTCTGTTGACACGATTGCTTGATAGTGATCGTATGTAAATTTGTATTTGTACTGTACTAGTGTGTCCTCAAATGCCTTCACGTATTTCCATATTCTTTCTGTTTTTTTTTTTTTTGGAGCTAATTTTTGATGTTGCATTATTAGATTAGATTCCTGGTTGTATTCGCATTTATTTTCCTTTTTTTTGTTTTTTTTTTTTTTTTTTTTTTTGTTTTTTTTGTGGAATCTTTAATTCAGTTTCGGATAAAAATAATAAAAACTCACAGCTGCATTTAAGTACAAATTGTAATTGAATTAAAATGCTTTGATATCACCCACAGTCTAAATGCTTTTCATGTTCTATTAGAGGAAAGTCAAGCAGAAAAACTAGAAGGAAAAAAAAATACACAACAACACACGACAAACAAAAGGGGATACAATGGTTTAAAAGCACAACAAAATTTGAGTAAAAAAGACAATTTTAGAAAATTAAAAACCACGTTTCTTTCATTCCTTTTTGTTTTTTTTTTTTTGCAAGCTTCTAAAGACTATTTTAGTTGCTTAATTTGTTTTACAAATGAAAGCAATTAGAAATGTTACTAAGGCAACGCAAATACGATTGCAAGTTGAATTTCATTTAAAACTAAAAAAAATTTGTATATTCTTGCTACGGCAGCAACAGCAGCAGCAGCAGCAGCAGAATAACCAATTCGCCAAAAATAAATTTGGACGTTCAGTTTATTAATGGCCTTCATAAAGTTTAATGAAAAGGATTTCGTTAGAAAAAATACAAAAAAAAAATAACAAAAAGAATAAGAAATTCGAGGAAATTCATAAAGTTTAATTAAACATTTCCTAAACACACTACCGATTTCATACTCGTTTCTTACTCGTTAATGCTTGCTGGGTGTAGGGGTTGTAGAATTCATTTGGAGTCAAGAGCAAGTGGGACTTTCAATATTGTCTGGATAAGAAAGTGTAGCATGAAATTTAATAAGAATTATTCAAGAAATTAAAGTTACCTATCTAAAGAAGAGGCATGCTACAATCTTATGGCGATATCTGTTTCTTCATCCAGCTCTGTGCTCTTCCGTCATTCATGGCATGAAATCTAAAGTTCCAAAGCCATTCAACATTTCTGTGTTGTATAAATTTTCCACCAAAAAAAAACTTAAATGTTGAAATAATGGGCTGACATGAAAGATAGGCTACGTCAGGTAGAATTCAAGTGTAAAATTAGGACTTTTAAATTCCATATGCATAGGAATCCAGAACTCTACCGTGGACTCTACATTGTGTTTGAATTATGAACATATTTTTTTGGTGGGAGGAAAGAGGGAGTAGTGTCCATATATCGGGTGGGTTATTTCGAATCTGGTAATACTAATGTCATTCTATTCTGTCCAAAAATTCAGTATATTTTCTCCACTGAACGTAATGAATCGATTTACGCTTATCCCTTTTGTTACCAGCGCAGGATTTAGCCAGCATACAGAAAAATCCCGTGTGTACCTGCGCCGGATTTAGCCGGCATACACAAAAGGCCCCGTGTGTACCAGCGCCGAATTTAGCCGGCATACATAAAACGTTCCATGTGTACCAGCGCCGGATTTAGTCCGCATACACAGAACGCCGCCAGCGTCGGCTTTAACTGTCATTCAATTTGTTTCTAAAATACATTAGTTTTCTTTAGTAGATATAGGACTGAAAAAAATTTCTAGGACAACAAAAGTCTTGGATTATTTTCAGTCATTCATTTCGAACATCAACTTTCCATCATGCAATGTGCACACTTCGCGGCAAGCTGTCCGGTTCAGCGGTAACGAAAGGGTTAAGCAACGTTGGGATTTATTGGACCACAAAATTGCAAATTAAAAATTGCATGTAAAGCTCTTTTTGATCTTGGTGGGTACAATCAAAAGCCAAATTGCAGTATCTGTGGCTCCAAAAATCCACATGTGGTCTTGCAGAAGCCACGCCTTGTGAAGCGAAGGCATCATTGTCCCATATTTCTTTGAAAATGAGGACAAAGCAACTATTACGGTCAATGGAAATACCTATTGCACCACGATAACCCATATTTTTGTACTCTCTCTTCATGGCATTGATGTGATAAATGTTTGGTTCCAACATGAAGTGCAACATACCACACGTCTCATTCCACAATCGATTGATTGCATTACACGTTTGATGGTTGTTTAATTAGACGAAATGGTGATGTCAATCGGAAGCCAAGAAGATGCTATTTGGCACTGTTAGACTATTTCTGTGAGTTGCCGTTAAAGAAAAGGGTTAACCGATGTATCAAAGACAATTGAGCAACTGAAGACTAACATTCGTAATGCCATTACCGAGATACGACCCCATACACGAAAATGCACGAAAATAGGTTCGATCGAATGAGGCCAGCGCGGCAGCCATATGAATGAACTAATATTCCATCTCAAATCGGACTTTAGTACCAAAAAAAAAAAAAAAATTTGGCAAAATTTCAAAGCGTTTTATTGAATTTTTAAAATTTAACCTTTTGATTGGTTCACCCTTTATATTTGAATTGCATCTGTGTATATTGTAAGTGGTAGGAAAACCTCTGCGGGAAGGGAGAGATCGGCTTAAGAACGAATTATGTCTGTAATGCAGAGTGCGATCTAACGGTCATCGGCTGCAAACGGCTTTGCTGTGCAAGAGAGACGGGTTTTATGTAAGAGCATATGATGATTTTTGGGGCTCGGCCTACCATTAACAGAATAACTACGACGAACATTAGTGTCATTTGCAAAAGAGTTAATTGGATTTGAAGTTAGGAAAAGAAGATCGTTAATGAAAATAAGGAACAGAATTGGAGATGGAATAGAACCTTGTGGTACCCTTGAGAATTAACCTGACTTCCCTGGCAGAATTCCCTTTATAACAATGTGTATAGTGCGAGTCCTGAGAAAGCTCGGGCAAAGATAAAAGATATTGACCGGAAGCTTTCAAACACCCTCGTACACAGCTCTGTCGGACTCGATTACTTACAATTATTTCTTCCAATACTTTCCACTATTTTGGCAGTTCTCGACATGGTAATTCGAGAAATTCTTCGAATGTGATTGAATATTATGTTTTGGTCTCTCTATTTTCTTAATAGTAAATGGTTGTTTATCCCAATGAATATGATATACAAGTTTTGCTTTATTACATAAGCATACTAATATCTACACATTCCCTGTCTAATTTAATTAAATAAAGCGTGAATATATATACCATTTGAAATTTATAATATGATTATAATCAGATCTGCTATTAAATAACTATTAAAATTAAATCCTCACATATTGAACACTAGAGCCATCCATTGTACAAAATAGTCAAAAATATTTTAATAATAAGATAACATCCAAAAGGAATCTTTTCCCAACCAAAGTGTGCTAAATTTAATTATAGTCCTGATAATAAGGAAACATTTTTAAATTTTTTATTATTCAAAATCCAAATTTTGTCAAAATTCTTTTGCTTTCCTTCTTTTAAAAATTCTGGCACAAATTGTGGTGGCCTTTAAATTTATTCCACAACTATCGATAGAGTATATAAAAATACTTTGTCCATTGAGAAGTTAACGAGTTTAAGTAATTTATAATTAGAATCAATCATTTCACACTATTTTACGCACACAGAATACAACTTCAACAGAATTTATGTTTTTTTCTTTTTTTTTTTGCTGGAATTCTAACCCTTGGCTGGTGAATAGTTAAAGGCCAAGCAACAAGGTATTATTATATATAGTCGACAATTTGCGTTGCTTTTGGTGGCCCAAAGAAAAATAATAAGTAAGAAGTATTAGGTTGAAAAATATTAAAACAAACCATTGCACATCACCAGTTTAAAAATTACAACACGCGAGAAATAAGTGAGGCAAAATTTGGATATGTGCTTGGATAAATGTAATTCATTGGAGAAATTAATTTTGAATCAAGTTGACAAATAATGGTTAATAAGGGAGATCACATAATTAATATTTAATTTAAATTATTTAATTTAAATATTTATATTTTTTATTTTTTTATTATAATATTTAAATATTATATATATTATATTTAAATGAACATTTATCGTGCCAGTTTATTAAAATGATTTTTGGTATATAAATGATTAACTGTAAGTCATAATATTCTTAAGATAATGATAAAGTTTAACCTTTACGTTAGGTTTGGTGCACACTGAACAACGATTTCACTGTACTTAATATGGTCATTTACATACCCATAATCTGAGGGTAAAAGGGACTTTAGCTTCTCACAGGGAACTAACTTATATTTCCAATTAAAATGCTTTATAGTGTTTGTTCGCAACCCAACTTTGCATAGTAGTCCTAGTGCTTCCATGTTTGATTCCATTTATTGTTGTTGTATGTTCACTTTTATAATCATGAAGGTAGGCGCACATAGGTTTATTAGTCAACTCCGAATGACAGATTATTAGAGAATAATTCTTTTCATGGCAATTTTATTCACTCCTCAGAGTGTTTTGCCAGAATCGCCGTTTGAATTTATTAATTTTTCACAATTTCAAATATATTTATGCGATGTGTGGCTTGTTCAACATTATAAACATTTTATCCTGATTCGAATAAAAAAGACTAAACAGTCATACACACTCTGCAATAATGATAATGGTTCTTAATGTTATCAGTACTTAGTGCTAATCTAAAAGCCTTTGTAAACTGGTGTAACTTTACAAAAGACATAGAAATTTCAGTGGCTCTTACTAACCATTACAGCAATCATCAACGTACTGTCCCAAATAATATATGGAAACTATGTAATCCGTAGAATAATTTTAACGTTATGTAATTTTATAACATCTTCTAGAGGTGCTAGTGACTTCCAAACTTAAAGTTGACCCAAAAAGTTAATACGGATTTTAATATGTAGTGATTAAGACCTTGAAGCGACTCGGTTCAAAACACTGAATTGGTATCCATTAGCTAGATAGCGTTTGCTTCAGACCTGGCAATATCCAACCAACGAATCAGTTATGATTTTCACTTAATATTATTATATATTATATATTATATATTTTTTTATACTAAGCCAAATCCTGGAAAAGACCCACGAAAACAAGTCTACACACACCTTCGTTTTGTCGACTATAAGGCAGCCTTCGATAGCCCCATAAGGGATTGTGTTTCTGCCGCAATGTCTGAACTCGGTTTACCTGCGAAGCTGATAAGGCTATGCAGAATGACGTTGAGCAATTCCTGCCATTCCGTCAAGATAGGAATGGAGCTCTCCGAACCTTGATACCGAGCAAGGTTT
>QOCX01001942.1:0-14898 GCA_005959815.1 Sarcophaga bullata | reverse complement strand
CTAGTCTGATCCCTTATCATGCGACCTCTTCAACTTCGTCATGGAGAGTGTTCTGCGAGATGCGGGAGTGCGTCGCAATTGCACTATCTTTCCAAAAAGCGTCAAGTTGCTTGCATACGCTGACGAAATCAAAGGCCGTATCAATGCCGGAGATGTTACTGCTGCCTTTAGTGCTATTTTAACGGTCGTCTACTAAGAGAGCTTAGCAGTAAATGGAGGCCAAACAAAGTATATGTTATCGACAAGTAGAGACGTGAGCGTTTTGATTCTCAGACTATGGCCGATAAACTATATTTTCGGATATTAGCCAAGGAATTTATTTATCTTGGCTATGCCGATCCTCACCAAAATGATGTCCGTCTGGAGATCAAGCGCAGGATCATTTCATGCTACTATGGTCTAAATAGGCAAAGGGTAGCAGAGACCTCTCTCGTATGACGAAACTGATACTCTACAAGACGCTCATCCTACCGCTGCTTACTTTATGCGGCAGAGGCATGAAGACCTATTAAGCACTGATGAGCAGCCTTGAGAGTATCGAGGAGAAAAGCCCGAAAGCCGCATTAAGCGATTTTTTTTTTTGAAAAAACCTCCTTCTTGGTTACGTCTAAGTTTAACTAATGCTTTAGGGAATTTATTACTATCAATTTCAATGGTAAAAACGTTGTTTACTGAACTTCTTTGAAGTCGATGTGTTATCCAGTTGAATTTCATGAGACTGTGGAAATTATTTAGGCATCTTATATGGCTCAGAGATTCAAATTTAAATAATTCACTTGAGTATGAGAAAAAACTATCCGCAGTTTTTCGATCTGATCGATCTGAAAAGTATCATGAGTTCGCATTGCAAACTAAAATTTGTGGTAGGAATTGTAGGCCGTTTCATAATCATGAAATCGTACCAAACAGGCGAATCCGATAAGGGCACATGGGTTTTGTCAGTACCAACAACTAGGTTACCTTTAAAAGAGTAAAACAATCAATGTGGATATAATACTTTCTTATTGGGTCCATTCAGTTACGATTAAAAAACAACTGAAGATTTTGGAGCCAAACCGATCGAATTTCTCAAAGAACCAAGTTCTTCTGCGCCATGACTATGCAAGAAATGTGGAGTTTCCTGAATAAGCTCTATCCTTTGCTTCAAATGATTTTTTCTTGTTAACAAATCTAAAGAGATGGTTCCACAAAAGAGATTTGACTCTAGTATTGATGCGCCGTAGTCGAATAGTAGTTAGTCTATTAGCTTATTAGATATAAAGCCACTGTTCAAAGCCCAAGTCAGGCATTTCCAGCAAAAATAAATATTGGCATGAAAAGTTTCTCAGAAAATCCGTCGTTCGGGCAGTCGCTTTTACGTGTTACGACCTAACTTCTCACAACACTTATGTTTGTTTGTGTGTTAATTTTATACGATGAGTGGCGGGACTACAGCTTAAAGTCGATTCTACGCGTCAGATTTTTAGAAACTTTTCATGGCCAGAAATCTGCTGAGAAAAGAATGTCGCCGAAGAAGATATTTTTTATTCGTTTTGTTGGACATGTCAGACCTGAGGATTGAACCGTGGATTCAATATCCAATAAGTCAACACTTTCTACTAGACTGCATGTGACTTCGATAACTTCTTATTTAGGAAATATTAGTAAAATAGAAAGCGTAACATCTCCTATGTCACTGTCCTTCCTGCTCTCGTCGTGCTAACTGGCGCGAAGTAGGAAATACTTCTGTCAGTGATTTGTTACAGATTTGAACAGGAAAGTATTTTAAAGTTTTGAAAGGATCATAGGTTTCGTTCTACGGAGAAGTCTCTGTATTTTCGTGTTATTGCAATAAATAGGAAGCTTAAGTGTATCAGAGAAAGCAAGATAAAGATAAGATAAAGATCAAGTGGATTACACTCTTATGAATGATCAACGTATTTTCAGATTTCAATAGATTACCTAACCAACAGTGAGCTGTATGAGCTCCTCAACGACATGGACGTTGTGCAGCATATTAATATCCAGCGGCTGCGCTGGCTCTGCCATGTCGTTCGAATGGAGGAGATGCTCCGGCGAGACGGGTATTTGATGCGGGGATCTGCAGAAGTCGGCGAAGGAGACGACCTTGTATCCATTGGAAGGACCAAATCGAGGAAACCCTGTCATCGATTGGTGTGACCAACTGGTTTAGGCGCGCAAGAAGCAGAGGCGCCTGGAAGGATGTGTTGCGGCAGGCCGAAATTCGTTAATGCGGCGTTGTTAATAGCCAATTAAGTAAGTAAGTAAGTAACTACCTAACCATTTAACTGTTGTGACTATTTTAACCATCAAATTAAATACCAATTGATAGTCATTCAATTTAACTATTCCACGCATACCATAATATCCATGGTACTGTATTAAGAAGTAGAGAAGGCAGAGGAAATCAAGAAAAAGTGAAAAATTATGAACCAAAGTCATACAACACTGAAATACGCATTCACTTTCACCCCAAATGACCAAGTTCAACAAAAAGGCGAATTGAATTAATTCATGGCTTCTACTAGTCGTCGATGCTGTTACATACGTCTGTTACTGTTTCGTTACATTTCTTGTTGCTTCTTGTTGGTATATTTTAAGGACTGCTTGGATACAAGTTGTTGTGCTACATGACACCACTTGCGAGCCCATAATTTTCATTTGTTTTCACTTGTTTCTTTAATTTTCCTTTTTTTTTTGTTCTCCCACTTTGTTTTGCCTTCTCAAAAGTCCAAAAGTTACCAGGGGTTATTTAAATATTCGTTTTTGTTGGCTCTGTTCGGTTCGGTTTCTTCACTTGCTGGCAATGGTTTGCCAGCGTCAATAGTCAGGTTAACTTGTTGTAAACGTGGTGGCGTTTTTCGTTTTTTCGTTTTTTTTGTTGTATTTTTTCTTTTGCGGGTTAACATGGTTGTGGTATCGTTAAATGATTTGCGTCTGATATACACGCACATTCATACATTCTTTAGCACAGTTATTCAATCTAAAAGCAAGTGAATCCTGCTTTATTCCAGAGGTTACTTTGGGTGCTGATGGTTAATATTTCACTGGCATTAAATTTAGTTTCTTCTTATGCTCTCCAACCACTTTATTTTTATTTTTCCATGATATTTCAACGCATGGCAAAACATATTTCAACAACGGAAAACGGAAACCAAGTCAAACAGTGTAGTTATTAGTAGTAAGACGACGACGACGACCATCCTCGACCAACCAACCAACCAACCAACCATCGTTTCAATGTATTGTCATGTGCCACATCATCATCTCTTATTTTGCGTTCAAACCATGTTGGCAGTTATAGTTAGGGATGGGATGATATGGGGGACATTTGCATTTGCTAGGTAGGTTAGGTAGTTGGGTTATGGTGCTTTATAAACATATTTCTTCAATGTTATTTTTAATCTATTTTATTCTCCCTGGCAACAACAACAAAAACACTAACAACACCAACAGCAAACTGAGCAACAAAAGTAATCTTCATCTATAAACTACCAACTTAAACAGTTATTAACACAAATTTATTTGTATTGCTTTGACTGTTTTTTTCTTTCTTTTTTGGTTTTACCCGCGGCTAGATGGATAATGGCAGGCTGTTAGAGGACGGGAAAATAGGAAAAGTTATGAATATATTCGTAAGATTTTTTTTTTGAATATGTAGTTACAAAGATTCCAGTCAAATTTTTGATCAAGATCTTTTAAAACTTAAACTCTGCAAAATAAAAAACACTGCCATTAAAAAATTAAAAATCTTGTGATATGAGGATTTTTATAAGGAGGAAGCAACTTTAATTAAGTATTGAAAGTTTAATCCTGTTGATGTTAATCAAAATACGACATGCTTATCGCTAATTATACCAACTTTGTTTCAAAGTCTTTGCTGGGGCTACAGGAAAGATTGTAATCTACTCTATGGACAAGAGATGGTTTTACCGTTAGTGTTAATCTTTCTTAAAACTCAACTCCTGATTGTCATAAATGAACTGCGGAAATTACTCCATCATTTCCACAGTGTCTCAACTAAGCTTCTTAAATCGTCTGTTGTTAACGTTATGTTAGGTTAGGTCGAAGTGGTAGCCTTGATTACCAAAAGCTCACTTGAGCAAGTATAGCGGCTTGTTGGGATGCCACAGGTAAGCGCAGTCCCTGTACTTACCGAATTTCACCAAAAACCAGAGAAAAGTAAGAAGTTGGTCAGTGCAAGGGCTGCATATTAAACGCAAGCCTACCGTACGATGTAAACCAGCTTGGAAGTTTAATAAACGAAGGAATGGCAAGTCAAATAACGTAAATCTGCACATCGTAAGAGGTAGGCAAAAAAAGTGAACAACAGTTTCCTTCTCTTCAGCAGACCCACATACACGGCAGAAGTCTTTAGATCGGAGCTTCAGTATTTCCGCATGTCTTTCCATAACGTAATGACCTGTAAGCATGGCCACCGTGATCGAGATGACGTTGCGATCAAATCTGAGCAGTGGTTTGGTGTGTGGCATACCCATATCGATTGACGTAGGTATAGGAAGGAGTGCTCCCTGTGTCCAAGAAACCAAACAAGTTAGATACTGAAGCGGCCAGAGAGTACCTTGAGACAGCGGCGATACTCCCTAACGAGCCTAGAGTTAACCGTAAAGCTCGTTAGAGATTTTATAACAGCTTGGCTGTCAGAGAAGCTTAAGTTGGGGGTGAAAGAAGCACCATTGATAAATATCCATTCAGCAGTTCAATAGATGGCCATTACCTTCCCCTGAAATACGCTGCAGTGCTTCATCAGTTGGAGAGAAATGTTCAGGTTAAGTTTCCCAGAGTAGACATCTCTTCCAACTACATTATCGAGTTCAGAGTCATCAGTGCATACATCCAGGAATTCTGGATGTTATTTATATTTGCTGCTTAAATTCGTTCCAGCTTTTGTTAAGTATGTCCTGGCCGCCATCTTCTGTAACTGCGATGCAGGTTTTAGTCTCCAGCATTGGGCTTGACATCATCCTTAATTCCCCAAAAATTGGATTTCTATTTGTCTCAGATGTTAAATCAGAAAATTAGTAATTCTTCCCATGTATTGAAGACTACTAATGACTGCCATATTGCGAAACATCTTTAGATGATTCTCCAGTCGTCGTTTTATTGACACTCGTTTTTAAAATGTGGTTTACAACCTTAATTTGGTTCAGGTGAATAATCCTTCCTTTTTGCATTGTTTATCTCGACCAATTTCAGATTTTCGACCAAATCGGTATGGCTGTGTTGAAAATCATGTGTTGATCGGCAAACGTTATTTGTGTGTCTCTTTTATTCCGCTTGCTTTTCATATAAATTTTCTATGAGTAGAACTAAAGTTAGCTGGAGTCCGAAATTTTTTCGGAGATTTTGTATTCAATATTGTTGAAGCATATTTCTTTGAACAACTTACTTCTTTCGTCTTCTCATTCTCGATTTTAATTAACAACGCGTGTGCCAAAGTATATTGTTGTAAAAGACTTAGATGCGGAAAACTGTGTTGTAACTATCTATCAGCATGAAGATGTTGTAAAGTTTTCTTCATCGGGAGTTTTGATACTTCTTGAAGTGTCCATCCAAGTTCCAAATCATATCCGGTGTTTAAAGTTAAATTTCACCAAATGAGTTGATTTTAAAAAATCTGTCATTCGTAGTCGACTTTAAACTGCTGGTACCATCACTTAGAAATAAAATTAATACACACAACATAAGTGATGTGAGAAGCTAGTTCGTAATACTGANTATGTGATGTGAGAAGCTAGTTCGTAATCCTAACTGGTGGGTTGTAATGATCAATTAAGTTATTACTTTATGTTAACGAATCCTGAAGCTTGGTGCATTATTTTTTTTATAAATAAACCCATACTTTGCATATGGTCAATCAGAATTTTCACAAAAAATATGAAACATGGCATCCACAAAGCATTTTCCATCTTATTCGGTGCGCTACTATTGTTGCCATAAGTTCCGGTTGTTGTTATTTTGCCTTTTTTCCGTTTAGTTAACATAATAATTGTTGCTCAAGTTAAGCAGGTGATTGGTCTGTTCCTACACATATGGGTGATAAATATTGCCACGGCTTGCTTAATGCTTAAATCCAGCCAAACTTTTTGTCAAACTTCGTGGCATTTAAACATTTTTACCAGTTTTTCATTAGAAACGAAAAGAAAAAACACGTACAGTATGTTGTACGGTTACGTTGCTCTAAAGCAACTTTTTCAAAATAAACAAATTGAAGAGTCGCGTTGCATTTACTCATGTGTTAAAGTAAGGTATTAAGCTGGTCAATACACGAACGTTTTTGGTCAAATTTCGAATTATTTGGGCTTAAAATTATGCTGATGAATACTTTGGATGCTATCGCTAAAAACGTAATTTCGTTGTAGTATAGCAGGTCAAATGGAATTGAACACTGAAAGCAGAATGACATTTGACCTTTATGCGAAATTTTACTTGTAACATTGCCCTAAATAGACATTGTGTATCCTCCAGGTNGATGACATTTGACCTTTATGCGAAATTTTACTTGTAACATTGCCCTAAATAGACATTGTTTATCCTCCAGGTTTTGTTATCTCATATACACTCCCATTTAAATTTCCATTTTGTCCCTGTTCGAATTAACTCCTGACCTTTCTCGCCAAATAACTGTTTCCATCCTAGTGTGTTTTCCCACGCGTTATGAAGTCTGGTTTAAAAGACATATCACAGCCCCTACTTCAACATGGAATTCTACTGTAAATGGATAGATTCCCTTATTCTTTATCATGCTTCTACATGACAGTTTGCTTCTTCTTCTAATAATTCATCCAGAGACCTCTTGATAACCCTATGACAATAGCGTCGACTGTAAACATCGTAGAAAGGTTAGATAGCGCCATATTTTCAAAGATATTGGCTCAATCCTTATCACCAAATTTATTGTAAAAACCGATTACAGTAGTTATTGACATGAGGTATACCCTCGCTGTTGTCATAGGAGATGAATTCCAATTTTACATGAATCTTTGTGGTAATTTTTTTAAAACTTATATTCCAGTTCTCTCTTTCTTGCCTTTACGGTGTTCGTTAATCCGATTCTGTTTCTTAAACCATCATTTTGAAGTATCTTTCCTTACTATTTCCGTAATTTCTGTTTATTATGAATTATTTTCTGTACTTAAATTTAATATGGTCGATAATTAAAATTTTAGTTTCAAAATAAATCCTTTCATTACCATCAAAGCAGAGCAGAAGAGAGCAGTGCAGAGCAGAGCTGCTGTAGCAATAGCATAAGAATATCCTTTTAAATGAATTTTACTCAGTACGAGTCATCAACATTGATTAGGAGAATGACACTTGAGTATCACATTAATTACGATTATCATCACGTTTTATGAGACATTTGCACAAGTTTATGATTTTGTTCTCATCATCAAAACCCACCTGAAATCTCACTTTCAGCTCCTTTGGTTAACTTTACACAACAACACAGGAGTAGAGTAGAGTTGTAGCCTATGGACGTATACAATGGGTGGGTGTGTATACATAGTCTTTCGTTATGGGTATTTAAGTGTGAATCCTTTGAGGGTANAGTGTGAATCCTTTGAGGGTATAAGGACATTTACAACAACATGAAAGTATATTTTGATTCCTATGGTATTAACTTGTATTAGCCATTAGCAGCAACCCTTAAAATATTTTCTTTTTCTTATTTTTCTAGTTTTTGGTTTTATTTCTGAGGTTTTTCTTACTTTCTTGGCCATCATTTATGCCTAAAATGTTATTTAAGCCTAAAAATCATAATGAATATTGACAAAGGTATTCACCCTATACCGACAAACTCTATGACATGCTGACACACACAACACACACACCTACATACAAATTTATTTGTAGGTCTACTGTGTGTGTGTGTTCATATTTAAGATTCAAAGAATGACAGGTGAATTGTAGTGTGTTGGTCTTCTAGCAACAACACAGACTAAGAGCTAAGAGATTCATTTTTCTTTCAAAAGAAGAAAAAAAATGCCGCATAAATGTTCATTAGTTGGGGAGTAAAATATTTGCTCCAATCAAAAAATAAATATTAACTTTTAGTATCAGAGACTAAATTAGATGAGTTGGCAAATTCATTTTTATTCCTTTCTACAGCTTTTAGCCCTACTCTAATGCAATGCTATGAATCCCATATTAAAATATAAAAGCCTGCAAAAAAACAGGAGCTGGAAAATATGTATGGAAATATTTTACTTGTAAACATTTTTTAAGGAGACCAGGAATGCTTTGAAGTAGTAGTTGAGTTAATTCGATCAAAAAGAATTAATTTGCATGCCTATCATACAGAGTCTTGCAACACAAAACATGCAAGATGTGACTCTTGGTAAGGCGCCATACTTGCTGAAGCTGCATTTGTTAAATTGGTTCGCCATTTATTTAGTTTACATGGACAGATATAGCACTTAACAACTCTTGAAAATAATAAAATTTTTATATTTCTTGTTCTGTTCAGGCAACGTACCCATTGGACATGATTTGTCCGAGGACTATTCGCATTATGGTAAATAAAACTCCAAGTGCACTAGTGCAGTAAATGATCGATCAACATCTGGACGTTCGTGAAATATGCAGAAGAATCCGCGATGAATTCGTCCTCAATAGGCAATTGAGTAATAAAGACCTCCTCTCGTGCGACGAAATTAATGACTCTACAAGACGCTCATCCTACCAGTTATTCTTTATGGCACAGAGGGTTTGACCTTATTAAGCACTGAGGCAGCAACCTTAAGAGTATTCGAGAGAAAAATCCTGCGTAAGATCTTCGGTTCAGCGGGAGTTGGCGAACATTTCCACTTCCGATACAATTGTGAGCTGTATGAGCTTCTCAATGACATAGACGTTGTGCAGCGTATTAATATTGTTACGTATTTACCTTTTAAGAACGTTTGAAATATGAGCTCGTAGATTGCAAATAAAAATAAATTTGTGTTTTAATTTTAATGAAATCCTTAATCACACTACTTTTGTGTTCCACTGTTTACAACTAATTCTAATAACAACAATTGCTTATTTGTTATTCCCTTGTTTATGCCTTATAACGATAAAATAACAATTACGACACAATTCTTCTGTCAATCTTTGAAACGAGATCTCAAAACACGATTGTTTACTTCAACGTAACGTCTTACACAAGATCGACTGAAATTCTACTCCAACACTTTTATGTTTTGCTTTGCCTTTTATAGCGCGTAATCAGTCTATGAAAGTTCGTCGTAGGCGAAGGTTCAGCTTTGCCTTCAAGAGAATTCTATGAATGTGAACAAACGTTTAACGATGCTTGTTGTATGATAGTGTTACGCTTGTCCCTGTGTTGTTTTGTTTGTTGTTATTGATATCCTTGTGTTGTTGCTTTATTTATTTATTTGTCAATCAGGAAACAAGTCCTTTGTTTTTTGTTTTGGCTTTTGTTTAATCATTTATATTAAGAAGTTATAGCATGTTATTTTCATAATAATAATCAGCGGCTGCGTGGCTGACCATGTGGTCATAATGGAGGAGGAATACTCCGGCGGATGGCGTATTTGATGCGGGATCTCGGAAGTCGCGAGAGGAAGATAATCGAGGAACCCTGTCATCGATTGGTTTGACACTGACTTAGGCTCGCAAGAAGCAGAGGTGCTTGGAAGGATGTGTAGCGGTAGGACTAATCGTTCAATCGGGTTGTTATGGGCCAATTAAGTAAGTAAGTAAGTAGTATATGAAAAGTGAGTCCTGAAAAGCTCGATAAATAATTTCCCAGTAAAGAGTCACTTTTTAATAGAGCATGAATTTGTTATCGCTTTTGTGCGATTAGTCTCCGTTGACTTTTGTTTGTGGAGTTTCTTAAGTCGCAGGTGTATGCGATTGAGTGATTGAGTTAAAAACAAGATAAGCCGTGGCGGATATTTGAATGATGTTGCATTCCCATAACGTAATCGAATCGTATCGAATGAATACAAACGTTTTAATATACTTACACACACTCTGTTTGCAAAATATCAAATATGAGTAAGCTCTTTATAAATAACAGTGTATATTCTCAAACGCTGTTAAAACTCTATCCCTCACATTGGCGTGTTTACACTATATATGGAGGGCCATCGATCGGTTTAAATTTAAATCATCGCCTATTTCAAATCTCTCCTTTCTATTATGTCACAAAACTCATTATATTATCTTCACTTAACGTAATTAATAGATTTTTGCTTGAGCAACGTTGGAATTTATTGGGCGAAAAAATGCAAAGAAAAACTTCTTTTCGGATGAAGCTCATTTTTATTTTGCTAGATAAGTTAATAAGCAAAATTTTCGTATTCGGGGCTCAGAAAACCCACACAGAAAATGCACCCATGACAAGTTATTGCTTGGAGCGGGTTGGGGAGCGGACGCATTATTAGCCTATATTTCTTTCAAAACGTGGACAGCGCAACCATTACGCCTATCTCATCATGATAATCGATGAGCCGTTTGACGTCTGTTTAATTAGCCGAAATGATGATGTGAAATGACCGCCAAGAAGCTGCAATTTGACGCATTATTAGCCCATATTTCATTATCGCGCAACATGTACGGCCATATCGCATGCATGATGAAATCGATTTTTTGTGTATTCGTTGTGGACGAATGGTTTTGATTTCAACAGGATGATTTGCAACTTGTCACACATGTCATAGGGCCGCCAATTGGAGTTTTTTGCTGGCAAACGTTTGACGGGCTGTTTAATTTAGCCGAAATGATGGAATGTCAATTGGCCCGCCAGGAAGAGATGCGATTTGACCCGCCGTTGGACTATTTTCTGTGGGGGGGGCCATTGAAAGAAAAGTATATGCGCGACTAATCAGCGACATTTGAGCATGTGAATTTGATTTCAATCGAGCCGAAGTAATTGTATGCCAAGAGAACGCCCGATCGCTGAGAACAATTTGTAGCTCCCAAAAAACAATGTGGTAAAACGGTTTTGTTTTATTCAATTTTTAAATTTAAACTTTTAAATTGGGCCCACCCCTCCTATACATTAAGTAATATCCCCATATGCCTATAACGAGATAGAAATAATGGTGAACTTTTTCCTTAACCTATGGAAACTAAACGAAAAAGATTTTGTGGCATATCTAATAACATGAAATGTACGTTGAAAAGGATCAATGGCCGTGTAGAATATGTTAAAACATGTATGAGTGCCTCCTCCATATATCCCTCGATTTATATCTCATCTTCTTATACGGCAAGTATTTATTATTGAATAGAATTGAATAATTGTCAATTCGTAGAAATAAATCGCTTTAGTTGTGCTTTTAATAAAATAAAATAAATTCAAATGTAAAATACATGAGAAATTCTAACAATTAACAACACCGCACAAATAAATTTATTTCATTCGAGAAACAAAAACAAAAAAAAATTATTTCGTATACAGGCTTCCTTGTTTTTTTTTGGGTTCAAATTTCTTTTTTTTTCGTTTGTTCTGTTAACGGCATCCATGCTCCCTGTCTGCCAAGATTAAATACAACCGAAATTAACAATGAGGAAATAGATAGTGGGGCGTACGACTGAGTGAATGTATGAAAGTGAAGTGAATGTATGTGAGTGAGTGTTTGTTTGCTATGTGTCGCCATGTGTGTAAAGGTGAAAAACAAATGAATTGTCCTTTTTAAAATTGAATTTCCATGATATTATTATGGTGCGTAAAAGAATAGTTATGTAGTGCAGTAAGTCATTTATTTAAAATACGAAGAGCAATTATTTTTATTTCTTTTAAGCGAATGAAACGATTTTTTTTTATTTTTGACTCTTCTCCCTTCATAGTTTTGATTTTTTTTTTTTCCAGTTTTTTTTTATTTTTTTTTTAAATGACAACCCAGAAATTTCTACGGCTTTATTACTATGACTTAAGTTGGTAATAGCGTGATAAACACGATCACAACCCGCAACGCACGTCCGATAAGTCTTTTAAAATAACATGTTTCACCCTAATGATAACTTTCAATGATTTTTAAAGGCAAACAAACAGAGGCAACGAAGCAAACGATTCTGCTTTACATGCGCGATACAGCTTACCTTAGGCACGGAATTGGGCAAAATTATTGTGCTGCTGCATTGCCTAATGTGGTTTATAGCATAAACTGAAGCGCATGCAGCATTAAAATAAAAGATTGAATTACACTTCTTCTTAAATATTAAAATCTAGTAAGGCTAGAAGTCCTCCAGCAAAAAATATTTTCTTTCCTAATTTGGGCAGTCCTCTCTAGATAGAGAATACACTGAACCGAACTACTGGAATACTGATCAGGCTATAAGGACTGCCATAATGGATATTAATCGCTGTAACTTAGAAAGTACTATGTTGGCTTATTAGATGAGAGCCCAAACAAACACCTCAGACATCTTAAAAAAACGATTATGAAAAATTTTTTGCGGAGACTCTCCTCTGCTCTGAGAGTTTTTGCTATGAAAAGTTTCTCAAAATTATAGTACGTAGTCGATGTTAAACTCTATATACCTCCACCTATAGACAAAAGTAATACATACAAAATGGTGCTGTGAGAAGCTAGCTCGTAATCCTAACTAAATTGTAATTAATTAAGTAAGTAAGCCTATACTGACTGAAAAGACCGCCGCTGTGGGAATTCGATTTTATAGCATATCGAGTATCAACAATGTTTTAAGAATGACGAATGTTTTTGGAGGAGATAACGAGACATTCGACGGTTACTGTGCATAGTTCCTGGCGATAGGCATATTTAAGGTTACAACAGAGACGACGCGCAAAGCCTGGCGTTAGCTCAATTGAATTAATACATACGATTGGCATTCATTTCAGAGGATGAAACAGATGGTCTGACACAAACTTCATTCATTTGCAAAAGAGCGTGAGATAATGAACCCAATTGTCTAGGAACCAGAAAAAATTCTAACCACTATGTGCATACGCAGAAGAGTCAAACCGGCATTCGAGCACTCGACTCTTGGATGAATTAGTTAGATAGAGATTATAAGATTATGCTCTGCTGGATCCCTGGTCATGTGGGAATTCCTAGCAAAGATCAAGCAATAAGAAGAAATCTAGGATATGCATTCGACTTTCCACAGTTCTGCAGGGTACTGCAGACCAACATTTAGATTCTGTAACGATGATAATGAATTATCTAAACACATTCTTGCAACCTGTAGGGCATTAATAGGCAAGGAATTGTCATTCTTGAACGCTCTGATATTTGTCAGAGCAATAAGCTTTGAAGTCGCCGTAGTAGTGTGTTGGCTTCTTACACGTGAGGCCCGATTCCAACCCAGGCCAGATATTTCAACAAAACGAATGGAAAAAATATTTTTTCCGGCGGACTGTCCTTTAAGCCAGGTTTCTGAAAGAATTCGGAGAGTAAATAAAAATTGCCATGTAAAAGTTTTATCAAAAAAGTCCTCATGCTGCAGCAAGCCTTAAACTGTAGGTCCAACCATTCCATGTATTAAATTAACACATACTACATATACGTCCATGACAGACATACATTCAGAATTGGGTCAGCAACAACCTTTCAGTGCAGGAATTACGAACCTAGCTTCTCTCCACATCACTTATGTTGTGTGGTTAATTTTATAGCATGAGTGGGCAGAAACTACAGTTTAAACCGGCTGTGATGATTAGATTTGGTGAGTGATAGATTTTCATGGCAATTTTTATGTGTTCTCAGAGTTTTTCCCCTGAAATTTGATAGAGAAAGTGGCCCGAAGAAGTGATTTTATCATATTTCGGTTTGTTGTCATGACCTGAGATTTGAACCCAGTGGGCTTCACATCTAATATTCTAACACACTATTGTGATGTTTGATTAAGCTAATTTCCCAAGGTAAAAACTCCTTGCCGGTCGTGTTTTAACGACCAAGATAAGGAATGAATGAGACATGAAATTGACAAATGAGCGACAACTGTCCGCTAATATGTAATGATGACTTCCTCAAAAATTGTTATTAAAAATATCCTGCAGAAGTAAATAGTAGTTGGGCTGTTTTGTGGAAGTAGTAGTTGAGGGCTATACCCATATTGCCGTTCTTATAATTCAGTAGAACTCGTTTTTTGTTATTGTTGCTATTTGTGGGGTACTTTACTGAATCAATGTTAGTGTTGTTGTATTTGTGTCTGGTATTGTATTGTTGTATTGTTTATTGCAGAAATCAAGATTTACGACTGTTTGTGACATCATTAATCAAGCAACTGATTGGTGATCCTGTGTTTTCTGTTAATTAATACAATAATGAATGGAAATAGAAGAGAATAAAATATACTGGACATATGGTATATGGATTACGCACATACATACATATTTACCATACATACATACATACATGGATACATATATAGAAGTGTGTAGAATGTATTGCTATATGGGAACAACAACCGTAACGTTATATAAATTGAGTAAAATTTACGATTTTATAGGCAATAACCAACCAATAATGCAGCAGTAGTTACTTATTTACTGGTAAAATTGTCAATGCAAAATGCTTCATTACATATTCACACGCATACATTATTGTCACATACACTCAAAGAAATTGAATTGAAAGATTATGAAATAAGTTGTGCAAGATTTGTATTTAAAACGGAGGTTTGACTAGACTAATGCATTAAATTTTTATTGACGGGCATTAGAATTGTTTGTTAACACATCTTAGTAAAGTATTTTAAGGAAACGAATTTCTTCATGTGTATTCATGTCAGTTGTATTTGTATTTTGCGTACATGAAAATGAATGTTTAAAAAGGTTCTAAAAAATTTTGATTTAGAAAATTTATTACAAAACATGCTAAAGTTCATTACAAGTGATGATAAGTTATTGTGATTTATTTTACAGCACAATAGAAAATAGCATACGCAAATAAAAAAAAA